>CAUYTI010026844.1:0-16016 GCA_963575145.1 Galago senegalensis
TATTGAATGCAACTATGTACATTAATGCACTTCTAGGGTACAGTGTGGGGTTTTCACATGCGATCCGAAATACTTCCGTCAAACTGGTCAACACAGCCTTCATGTCATTTTCTCAGTTATTGTTTTAAAACATTCACATTCAACTCTTAGAAAGATTCACTTGTACCCCTGTAAGATAAACCTCAGAAGTGATCCCTCCAGACCCCCTCCCTCCACTCATTCCCCCCTCCTTTCTCCCTCCCCCCTCTGCATATTCTTAGGCTATTTGGTTATAGCTTTCATATAAAAGGTATAAATTAGTTTCATAGTAGGGGTGTGTACATTGGATACTTTTTCCTCCATTCTTGTGATACTTTGCTCAGAAGAACATTGTCCAGCTCCATCTATGTCATAAAGCAATGTTTTTAAGAAAAGTTTTCTCATCTCTTTTTCTAGATTACAAATACTTATAAAGTTCTGTTTTTATATGAGTAAGAAGATAGGACTTACAAGGCTTTCCTCCAGTCCTGGACTACTTAAAATTGTGTGATGACTGCCTTTTGCTCTCCTTTTCTCAACCCCAGGCTGACAGGGTCCAGCTAGAGTTGCTCATGCTCTACCAGCCAAGGAGGGGTAACCAGGTGGTCTGAGGCTGCTGCTTACACAAAGGCTAAGGGCCTCTTAATCTCCCCCAGTGAAGCCCTCATCTCCCCTCAGTTTCTCACGGTTTTATAGAGAGCCATTTCACTTGGACTTGGCTTCTAATTAACATTATTTTCTAAGGATGTGAAAATTTTTATGTGACAATGGTGACTTTGGTTTAAGAAAGCAGAAACATTCTCCACTTATAAACATCCTCTTTCTTAAAAAGTTACTAGACTTTGAATAAACAGCTTTTTATCTCATTCCACCCATCTATGAAGTTAACTGTCACCCTCCCAGGCATTCACGTTGGAAATAGAGGGGCCAATATAGCTTATCTTCCCTTCTATCCCCTGTCAGAGCTACCATCAAACTCAAGTAATTTTGTTTTCAAACTACAGCAAGGCTCTGTTTACTTCTCTCCATTTTCACAGCCACCACCCTAGTCCAAGTCACCATCACTTTTCATCAGGACACTGAAATAGCCTCCAGTCTGATTTCTCTCTTTCTGCTCTTTCCATTTAATTCTCACAAAACAGCCATAGCATTCTTCCCAGTATGTAAATGGAATCATGTCATTTTTCTGCTCAAATCCAACTCTTTAATAATTTCTCAATGTTCTTTGTAAAATTCAGACTTCAGAATATGCTCTATAAGGTGCTTACATGGTTCTGTATATGTATAGTTTCTGTGGCTAGCCTCGGGGAAGAACAGGATTGAGAGATAGGAGGACAGAAGATCAGAGAAAACTTTTTCTTCTGAGGCCTTCATTTTGGGTACTTGTTCCTGAGCTCCATCACAGGAAACAGGATTTTCCCAGGATTACACAACTAATAAGTACTGGATGTAAGATTTGAACCTAGGCCATTTAATTCTAGATCCTATCTTCTTAACAACTATGTTATATGGCTTCAGAGATAAAACTACTAATATAATAAATGTATTTTATCCTACATTTGTTATAAAAATAGTTTTGTACTATTCCTATGGTATAAATACACATTTTAAAAAATTCCAATTTTCCCCCAGTTGTTTGGAAATTATGTACTCTATTCCCATTATTTTAAGTTGTTGCTCTTAAAAAATAACATGTACACTTAACAGATAGTCTAATATTTCTATTGTCATCAAAAGTAAATAACAATCTAATCACTTTCTCCTGGTTCACAGGCCATTATTTTCTAATAGATTCAATTTGGGATTTATCTTACTATTTTTTAAATTCACAAGTTCAGGCATTGCTCCATGTCTTTTAACACTTTTTCATATTTCCCAATTTCTTAGTACTCTGTGCTACATTCTGGCTAATTCCCTTATTTTTTTTCCAATTCACTAAGTGTTTATTCAATTGTGTCTAAACTGCCTTTTAATCTCTCCACTATGTCTTTTTCCCCCTAATCACCATTTTTATTCTCAGAAGTTCTATTTGGTTCCTTTTAAAATCTGCCTAATCAATTACAATTTCTTTAAATATTCCATACAATTTATTTCATGCTCTCTAACCCATAATCCTAAAATCTAAAGTCAGTACATTTTTGTTATTTGTGCTAACCTTTCCTTGTGTCACCCCATTTATTTCGATGTTTTGTTTATGAATTTATATTTGGATGGCTGTAGTCTGTGAACACTTGATGGACCTGGATTGAGCATGTTTATCTCCAGAAATAATTTGCATTTGCTTCTGTAGAGTATCTGATGGCACTACCAAATTGGAACTACTTTAAAATAAGTTGTAGGTCTGAGGATTCCCTAAGCAGAAGTAGTATAAATTTAAATCTCAGACCTGTATCAGAGCAAGCCTATAGTTATCGTTTCTCAGGAAGTCTATAATTATTTTATAATTTTTTTTCATCCAGAGAAGGAAAAGAAATAGATAGCTTCCCAGGTTGGCTCCCTTTGCAAACAGAGAGATGGCTCCTTAACATTCTCTTTAAGTGACTCCTGGTACACTTCAGCCGCTCTACTTCAGCCGCTCTCATTCCCTGAATCAGCCAGCCATGAAAATACCCCAAACTCTGGGTTTCTGAAATGGGTTTTTGTGTCCCAAAGCACTAACTTCTGTTAGTACTCTTCACGTATTCTAGCTCTTAGAGATTTCTTGCACTTCTTTGTGAGCCCAACAATGCAATAATAAACTATATATATGTTACAATTTATGTAGCAAGTGATTGTTTCATGACAAGGAGGGAAGGACTTTTCAGAGTACCTAGTCTTTCCTACTGCCCAAGGGAAAACTACAAGTGGGATCTTCTAAAATGGGGAAGATTCTTAGGGGATCTTCTTGTACCCCCAAGTATAATATTTCAATAAATTCTCAATGTTCTTAGAATAAAGGCTAAATATATCTTTGACATAGACTTGAAGACCTGTATGCAGCTATAGTTTTATATTTACTTGTGTTATGATTTTATTAATGTCTGGTAGTCAGCCTCCCAAGATGACATCCCTTCCCTAGATGATCACCTCCTGGTGTTTATGCTCTGTGTAGTTCTCTCCAATATTTAATTAGACCAATACATGAAACCTAAAATATTGCAGAAATGATATGTGTGACTTCTGAGGTAAAATCATGAAAGGCATTTCCCCTTTACCTTGCCCTGTCAGATACTCACTCTGGAGGAAGTCAGCTGCCATGTCATAAGGCATGTGGTCCGTCTGCCCTGCGGAGAAAATCCACATGGTGTAGAACTGAAGCCTCCTACCAATAGTCATGTGAACGACCCATTTTGGAGGTGTATCTTCCCTCTCCAGTAAAACCACCATTGGGCCAAAGTGGTGACTGTTACTTGATGAGAAACTTTGAGCCAGAGCACCCAGTGAAACATTCCCAAACTCCTAATGCACAGAAACTGTGTGAGATAATACACTATTACTGTTTTTTAAAGCCACTAGGTTTGGGGATAATTTGTTATGCAGCACTAGATAGCAATGGGTAACTTATTCAATATCTATCTCTTCCCTTCCACGGAACACTTCATAAAGCAGAGACTGTTCCTGCTTACCCTTATCTGCCCTGTGCCTGCCATATAGTAGACACACAGAAATATTTGCTGAATCAACTAATAAAGTAATGATTATAAATATTGAATATCCTGTGCCTGGAAATGACCAGAAGAGCTCCATGGTAAGAAGCTACTGGAAAAAAAATACCTTCACATTATAATAGTGGCCAATATTTTCCCTACAGACTGAAAAATTTTAGATTTTGAGCATGCTAATGTGGAATACACTGTATATAGTGGGTTTTCAAAATATTTGGGTAGTGAAAGATGACAACAGAGATCAGGCTAAGTAGTTCTCATCATTAATCTCCTTAAGGAAAACAATACATCACAAATGTTCCCAAATGGTTTTGGTTCTATTCCAAAGTAAGGACTGAGAGGGGAAAGATAAAATGCTTGTCTAGAATTTGAGTATGTGGCTGTTTCTGGGCATGTGGGTATGTGTTCATTGAAGTAATGATGGTGGCAGCAGTATTGGTGATGGTGGCCCTGGGAATGGGGGTGGAAGTGCCTCCTCCATACCTCTGCTTGTCTGTCCTTTTTCCTCCCATCAAATAACAACTCAAGTCCCATTTCCTCTGGAAAGTTTTCTCTGATCTGTCCAGTTCTCAGGGGTCATTTCCTCCTTCAGCTTCTATTGCAATTACTACCTCTGGGTCCCTCATGGGGTTCTTAGCTGGCATTACTTTATATTAGGGTTTATCCTTATTTGTAAGCATACTGTGTACCTGATTTCCTCCCAGAAGGCAGAGAGCATTCTTAGCTAAACAGGATTTCCCCAGTCAGAGTTATTGCTCAGAGCAGTGGAAAACACACATAGCCCCAAGTATGGCTGAGGAGGAAGTGGAAGTCATTTTCAGAGTCCCCAAGAATCCATTTTAGTTTCAGCCTCAAGAAGAAAGTGCTTAGCCAGAGAAAGAAATATTATGATGAGGCAGAGTCAGAAACTAGCCAGGAAGTGGACTAGGAGGCAGGAAGAGATAAGGAGATTGTGGATGCAGGTATGAAAATGCAGGATCAAGAATTTGCTCTTATGGGGTATTGTTTGTATGGTCTCTGGGATAGATTGTCTAACTCAGAGTTACAGAACTAGACTGATGTTCTTTCCCAAACCAAACTACTATAATTCCTCAAAGATTGTTTTTTTACTTACTTCAAGGTATTGCACAGTGCTCTAAACATGATAGCTGCCTAGTAAATTTACATGTATTTACATGCTTGTCATATATAAACACATTCTGTATCTTTATACATATAATATAGATAGATGTATTATCTTTAAATTTTGAATTTTTAACATATTTGAAAATTTTACTATATTTATATTTGATCTTATATCCCAGTGAGATAAAAATTATAATCTTCACTAGACAGATAAGTCAGTTGAGACTTAGGTATCTATAAACAGTATATATAAAGCCAACTGAATCATTGTTGGTGAATCTCTAAATTAAAATGGAAGTAAAACCTGCACTTGCGATGTTCTCTGAGCTAACTACATAGTGTAATAGAGGTCACTTGGACCAAACTGAATGAATAGGTAAGAGTCATTTGTAACCAGAAAATAAGTTGTATACAAATAGAATTTGCTAAAAAACATGTTTTTTTCCCTTATTTACTCATTTGTGATATGTGTCTAAATTATCACTACTCCGAATCAATGAGGTCCAAAGGAATATGGTTCAATTGCTGCATGATGTGTTAAAGTATTAATTTGTGTTTGTTTTCTTATACTTGTTCCTTCTGCCATTTCAAATAGGTATAAAAGCCCTGGGTAATCTCCAGGATTTAAATTCGTTTTTTACATTTTATTTTTGGTAAGGGTAAAGCCTGAAGCTACCTGAAATCAAAGGATCTTCACACATATCCTGGAACCTAAATTCATCAATGACATAATTCAAAATGCCATTGAGGAGAGATTAGGGAAGAGAGAAGAGGATATATGACATAAATCCCAACCCTATCTATGAAGAAATGTGTTTGGGGCATAGAGTGTGTTTAAAATACTTTTTTGGGGGGCTGGGGCCACGTTTGAACCCGCTACCTCCAGCATATGGGGCTGGTGCCCTACTCCTTTGAGCCACAGGCGCTGCCCATCTTTAAAATACTTTGATTTGAATGTCTACAGATAGGGTTAACTTTAACCAGATTGACATAGTCTCTTCCTCTTTCTGGCATTTGATTTGAAACTTCTGCTAAAAGATGATAGTAGGAGGGAAGTGGAGGCCATATTTTCAATGTAGGAGGGTCTAGTAAGTGGGAGAGAGGCATACTTAGTGTGTCTGGGAAGAGCTGAATGTAGAGACAACCTTTCAGTATCTGAAACCTAAAAGCTAAATTTAATGCTATCTTTATAAGAGAGAGCTCTGCTGTTCACAAAGACTCTGACTAAAAATTACAAGCTGTGGATGTGACCTGCAGTTGTTGGTATGTATGTGTGGGTTGTGTTGTTTTCAGAGGTGGGAGTGGATTGACTTCAGCTGTAGAAGCAATTTCACTGGAGTAAGCCTATCAGCTGATTCCCAAAGTGGGGGGGATGTCATTAATCGGCTGGCTTTCAGAGGGATTTATGGTCTCACTGCATGGAGTAGCATTTTTGGCATTTACTTGTTCTCATGACTATAGAACTACCAGTCTTTTCTTAAAAGACTTTTTATTTTGTTTTTTGTTTTGTTTAATTCTTAGAAAGAGGAAACCTTGAGCTCAGGTTTGCTGCCTAGACAGCAATTTCCACACCCACACGATATTTCCAAAATGGGGAATTTCCAGACCATGGAGGATCATTGGGTTATAGACACGTGAGGGGTAAGCACAAGGGCCTGGCAGTGAAATGCCTTTCCCATTCTCCCGGTGAAGTGGAGACCTCATGACTTTTGCTGTCTTCTAAAAGGGAGGTGACTCAACAACAATTAATGGTGACTTGCCACCAACCCAGGGAAACTGGCGCTTAAGTAAGATTTGAGTTCATTTAGAGAAAATAAATAAATGCAGTACTTTTTGCACCCCTGTTTGTAGACTGATGCAATTTCTCTCATTTTATGCATGGGGAGATTGATACATAATAGTCATTGAAAGGTGGAAGAACATGAAGGGAACAGTTAAAAGGGGACCAGGCGTTTTTTTTTTTTTTTTAAACTGGATGTGGAAAGTAAGGATTAGGGGTTTGTAGCCCAAACATTCCTTCCTTAGCCTCTCAAAATAATTGTACCATTTCTGAGATGAAGGAGCTGGGCTAGATGATTTCTAGGTTCGTTTAGATCTAACATACTGACTGATTTTATTAATGTTGTTTCTAAAAGGACTATGATAGTAGATTCCAATGTACATGCATCATTGTTAAGAAGCCAATTAATTCATTCATTAATGCCAGAGGAGAGTTAATATGCTTAGTTGTTCTACATATAATTATATTGTTCTACATTGTAAATGATTTCATGCCACTTATCTCATTTTATCCTCTAATATACCCTGAAACTCATATAGGATAGGAGATATTAGAAGTGCCCAAAGTTCTCTGTGGCCCCTTCCCAGCCCCACTACTCACACTAGGAGGAATGATGAGAGGGTAACAGAGCTCCTGGTGCTTCTAGAAAGATACTTATCCTCAGCATTCAAGGATTCACCACCCTGAAAAAAGATTCCGTTCTGGAGTCTTTTGAGACTTTCCACATTAGTCACCATAAAAAGCCCAACACTTTTAAGTTCTGAGCCATCACTTGGATTTCCACTCTGTCTTCCACTGCTCTCCAAATCCCCAGACCTCTCCCTGCATCTCCTAGAATCTTTAAGTCATCAGCTCACTTCTCTGTGTCCACGATCTCCTCTACAAGCATTACCTTTATCTGCTTGTCCTCACTGGACTCCTGAGGGCACATGTTTCTGTAAGGTTGCTCAGGTGGGAGCTATTTTCTCCCGTAGCACCGTGTTGAGAAGCAGAGTTCCTTACTGTTGCTTCCAGGATGTTTCTCACTTCTCTCTAATGCTCCAACCTTTAATCTCATGCAATTTCACTCTTGTTCTCCATCCTCACTCCCAGACTCAGACATCTTCAGGTCCCTGTGTCACTTCAGGGAGATTTTAGCTGAGGCTCATGATCACTCTCTATCACTACACTGCCTTCATTCTTGATGACTTGAATATCCATATGGATTGATCTTCCAATATCCTGACTTCTTAGCTCCTTGAATTTTAACTGAGATACTTCCTACCTCAGATAAACACTTTCATGGCCCACAATGGTCCCCGAAATTACCTATAACTGTACCCTCCATTATCTTGCTTCCAAGCTTCTGGGTCTCTGTTTCAGCTCACTTAGGATATCCAGGGCCAATAAGTTTTGTGGACCTACTGAGACCTACACTCCCTTGATCCTATCACCTTTGCACCATCCCTCTCTCCTTCCCACAATGCCTGTACTTCTCAGATTTCAGAGACTATCATAATCATTTCCTCAATGCATCCTCAATTTCCTGTTCCTTTTGTGTGTGTGTGTGTTTGTCTCCATCCATATCAGGTAAAACTCAACCTTGGTAAATAGTTTTCCACATTTCCCACATGCATCCTGCAGTGAACGTGGCTGGGGAAAATTACCTATGTTGACCAATTATGCTGCCCAGCAAATCAAAATTACATTTTTGTGGCCTGTTGCTACTCTAAGTGTGGTTAATAGTTGCATGGCATCAACATCAGATTGTTAGGAATGCAGGAGCTCTAACCATAGCCCAGTCCATTTACTCAGAATATGCTTTTTAACCAGGTCCCCAAGTAATTTGTGGGTACATTAAAGTTTGAAAAGAGTGACCTAGCAGATGACTTAAAACCTTCTTAGTTCTCAAACCTCCAATACCTTTGCCCCATCCTTATTCTCAGCTGATAATAAGCTGTTTCACTGAGGGTGTATGGAGGGACCACAAACAGAAGTCCAAACTTACAGAATCTGTGCTTATATACCCTTCCTCTCTTTGTTCACTATGGGTGAATTGTCCATGCTCTTGTCTAAAGCTATTCATTCTACTTGTGCCTTAGCTTCCTTCCCCTTTGCCATCCTCTATGAAATTACCTCAACAATAGTATATCCTGTCTCTCCTGTGTCCTCAATTCTTTCTTCTACTAAATCTTTCCTATCAGCATCCTACCATTCCATCTTTCTCCATATTAAAAATTAAGTGCACATAAAAAATAAAGCACTTACCAGATGCCACATTCTCATGAAAAGTGACCCATTTATTTGTAGCTTTTTATAAAACCCTTTTCAAAGAGTTCCCATTCTCATCCTTTCTTTCATTCCTCCAGCTAGGCCTTGACCCCACTACTCTCCCCAAACTGCTCCAGTTATGGACACCAATAACCTCCATATTGCTGAGTCCAATGGTCAATAACTTCCCTTTTCACTTTGCCTCTGCAGTATTTTCCAAGTTCATTAATCCCCCCTTTAAAAAATTAATTAATTTCTCTGCTTGGATGGGCCAGGGGCATGGGGTTGGAATATAGACTAATAATATGGCTGCCTAAGGTAAGGAAAGCGACCTGGAGACATCTAATTACTTCTTATACCTATTTTAAGGTCTACATGTACACCATCTTTTGGAGGTTTCTGGATCCCCTAATCAGGGGTCCTCAAATTTTTTAAATAGGGGGCCAGTTCACTGTCCCTCAGACCATTGGAGGGACAGACTATAGTTTAAAAAGACAGGCAGCAGCTAAGCAGGATAGGCAGCAGCATCAAAAATACCCAGCAGGCTGGATAAATGTCCTCGGTGGGCAGCATGTGGCCCATGGGCTGTAGTTTGAGGATGCCTGCAATTCTGAGTCTTTTAAGAGTTTTTTACAGCATAAGTTCACCTGCTTCTGGCTTTGCTCTCTTAATATTGCCCAAATTATCACAGTATATACAAAGCAATCTACCAATTCAATGCAATCCCTATACAAATTCCAATGGAATTTTACATAGAAATAGAAAAAATAAACACAAAACTTGTGTGGAACCACAGAAGACCCTTAATAGCCAAAGCAATCTTGAGGAAACTAGAGACATCTTACTCCTAAATTTTAAACTATGTTACAAAGTTATGGTAATTAAAACAATACAGTACTATTGTAAAAACAAACATACACTAGTGAAACAGAATAGAAGACCCAGAAATAAACCCATGCATATATAATCAGCTAATTTTTTATGAGAGCACCAAGAATGCATAATAAGGGAAGAAATTATCTTTAATATATAACTAATAATTTCCAGTTTTGGAAAAACTGGATATCTATATGCAAAAGAAGGAAATCAGACCATTGTCTTACACCATATACACAAATTAACTGGTAACAAAAGCAAATTTAAACAAATGGGATTACATAAGACTAAAAGATTCTGCATAGCAAAGAAAACTATCAATAAAATGAGAATGCAACCAATGGAGTGGTAGAAAAATATTGGCAAATCACATATCTCAAAAGGTATTAATATCCAAAATATGTGAGAAACACACAACTCAATAGCTGAAAAATAATAGCCCAATTAAAAAATGGGCAAGGGCTATTAACAGGCACTTCTCCAAAGAAGACATAAAAATAGCCAGTAGGGCAGTGCCTGTGGCTTAAAGGAGTAGAGGGCTGGTCCCATATGCTGGAGTTTCAAACCCAGCCCTGGCAAAAAACTGCAAAAAAAAAAAAAAAAAAGGCCAATAGATATATGAAAATGTGCTTGCCATCTCTAATCATTAGAGGAATGCAAATAAAAATGGCAATGAGACATTACCTTACACCTACTAGTTACAATGAGTATTATCAAAAAGACAAGGGATAACAAATGTTGGTAAGGATGTGGAGAATAGGAAACTCTTGTATATTGTTAGTGGGATTGTAAATTGGTGCAGCCATTACAGAAAGCAGAATGGGTTTTCCTGAAAAGATTCAAAATAGAACTACCATATGATCCAACAATTCCACTGTTGGGTATGTATACAAAGTAAACAAAATCAGTATTTCAAATAGACATCTGCACTTCCATGTTCACTGAAGCACTATTTGCAATAGCCAAGATAGGAAAACAACTTAAGTGTCCACTGACAGATAAATAGGTAAAGAAAATGTGATACATACACATGTAAACATACACACAATGGAATATTATTAGCCATAAAAAGGAAATCCTGTCATTTGTGACAACACTGACGAGCCTGAAAGACATTATACTAGGTGAAATAATCTAGGCATATAAAAATAAATGCTGTGTGATTTCACTTACATATGCAATGTAAAAAAGCAAACTTATAGAAGCAGTGAGTAGAACAGTGGTTACCAGGTGTTAGGGGTTCGGGAAAATAGGGAAAGGTTGGTCGAAAGTTACAGAATTTAAGTTATAAGATGAGTAAGTTCGGGGGACTCTCATGTGTAGAGTGGGTGATGATGGATGTGTCAATTGATTATCATTACATGATATATGCCCATGTGAAATCATTACATTGTACACCTTGAATATATACAATCTTTATCAGTTAAAAAATTTTAAAGTAAAAGCCTTGAGAAAAAAGAAATACAAGTAAATCTCAGATTAACAAAAAAATCCATTTGTTAGAATTATAATTAGTTCTGGAATGAGTGGCAGTAATGTCTATGTTCAATCTTCTATATTCAATTGCAAAGCATATCTTGATTTTTATTTGCCAAATAACAGAGCATTAAAATGTCTAATTCAAAGAACGTCAGAAAAAATGAGGAGTGAGGAAAGAGAAATAGGTATAAAACGGTGGCTAAAGACTTTAGTCATTCTAAGGCTATGACATATTATAACAGATGAAAAAGACAGCTACAGATGTGTTGTGGTAGCCAACTTCAAAGATGTTTCCTAAAGATCTATGCCTTTTGGATTCACACTCTTGTGTACCCTCTCTTACACTGTGTCAGGGTTGTTCCAGTGATCAGTAGAGTATAGAAAGATGACTGAGTGACTTCTGATTTTGACAAAGTCCGAAGGCAATTCATTTGATAAAGAATAATCTTTTCTTTCTTTTAATTTTTTTTATTAAATCATAGCAGCATACATTAATACTATCATGGGGTACAATGTACTGTTTCTGTATACAATTTGAAATACTTTCATCCAATTGGTTAACACAGCCTTCATGTCTTTTTCTTAGTTATTGTGTTAAGACATTTATATTCTACAATTACAGAGATTCACATGTACCCTTATAGGATGAACCATAGGCATGATCCCACCCATCACCCTCCCTCCAGCCACCCTCTCCCCTCCCCTTCCCTCCCTCTTCCCTCTCCCAATATTCCTGGGCTGAAATTGGGTTAGAGCTTTCCTGAAAGCTATAAATTAGTTTCATAGTAGGGTTGAGTACATTGGATACTTTTTCTTCCATTCTTGGGATACTTTGCTAAGAAGAATATTTTCCAGCTCCATCCATATAAACATGAAGGAGGTAAAGTCTTCATCTTTCTTAATGGCTGCATAGTGTTCCATGGTGTACATATACCACAATTTATTGATGCATTCATGGGTTGATGGGCACTTGGGTTTCTTCCATGACCTAGCAATTATGAATTTGGCTGCAATGAACATTCTGATGTAAATATCTTTATTGTAGTGTGATTTTTGGTCTTCTGTATATGTACCTAATAGAGGAATTATAGGATCAAATAGTAGGTCTATTTTTAGTTCTTTAAGTGTTCTCCAGATGTCTTTCCAAAAGGAACATATTAGTTTGCAATCCCACTAGCAGTGTAGAAGTGTTCCTTTTTCTCCACAACCACGCCAGCATCTCTGGTTTTGGGATTTAGTGATATGGGCTAATCTTACTGGAGTTAGGTGATATCTCAAAGTAGTTTTGATTTGCATTTCTCTGATGATTAAGGATGGTGAGCATTTTTTCATGTGTTTGTAGGCCATGCACATGTCTTCTTCAGAGAAGTTTTTCTTCAAGTCCCTTGCTCACCCTGAGAGGGGATCACTTGTTCTCTTCTTGGTAATACATTTGAGTTCTCTGTGGATTCTGGTTATTAAACCTTTGTTAGAGACATAATCAGCAAATATCTTCTCCCATTCTGAGGGCTGTCTACCTACTTTACTTACTGTGCTTTTGGCTGTGCAGAAGCTTTTTAATTTGATGAGGTCCCAGTAGTGTATTTTTGATGTTGCTTCAATTGCCTGGGGGGTCCCCTTCATAAAATTTTAGCCCAGGCTGATTTCTTCAAGTGTTTTCCCTAAACTTTGTTCTAGTATTTTTATGTTTTCATGTCTTAAGTTTAAATCTTTAATCCAGTGAGAGTCAATCTTAGTTAGTGGTGAAAGGTGTGGATCCAGTTTCAGTCTTCTGCAGGTTGCCAGCCAGTTAGCCCAACACCATTTGTTAAACAGGGAATCTTTTCCCCACTCGATGTTTTTAATTGGCTTGTCAAAGATCATATTACAGTAAGTAGCTGGGTTCATCTCTTGGTTCTCTATTTTGTTCCATACATCTACCTCTCTGTTTTTGTGCGAATACCATGCTGTTTTGGATTTATAGTATAGTCTGATGTCTGGTGGTGTGATTCCTCCTGCTTTGTTTTTATTTCTGAGTAATGTCTTGGTTATTCAAGGTTTTTTTCTGATTCCATATAAAATGAGGTATTATTTTTTCAAGATCTTTAAAGTATGGCAGCGGAACTTTAATAGGAATTGCATTAAAATTATATATTGCTTTGGGTAGTATGGACATTTTAACAATGTTGATTCTTCCCAGCCATGAACATGGTATGTTTTTCCATTTGCTAACATCTTCAGCTATTTCTTTTCTTAGAGTTTCATAGTGCTCCTTATAGAGGTCTTTCATGTCCTTTGTTAGGTAACTCTCAGATATTTCATCTTCTTTGGCACTTCTGTGAATGGAATAGAGTTTTTGACTATTTTTTCAGCTTGACTATTATTGGTATATATAAAGGTTACCAATTTATGAGTATTGGCTTTATAACCTGTGATGCTGCTGTATTCCTTGATCACTTCTAAGAGTTTTGTAGTAGAATCCCTGGTATTTTCCAGGTATACAATCATGTCATCTGCAAAGAGTGAAAGTTTAATCTCTTCTGATCCTATATGGATGCCCTTGATTGCCTTTTCTTCCCTAATTGTGATGACTGAAACTTCCATTCCAATGTTAAAGAACAATGGAGACAATGGGAAACCTTGCCTGGTTCCTGATCTGAGTGGAAATGATTTCAATTTAACTCCATTCAGTATGATATTGGCTGTGGGTTTGCTGTAGATAGCCTCTATCAATTTGAGAAATGTCCCTTCTATGCCAATTTTCTTAAGTGTTCTGATCATGAAAGGATGCTGGATATTATCAAAAGCTTTTTCTGCATCAATTGAGAGAATCATATGGTCTTTGTTTTTTAATCTGTTTATGTGATGAATTACGTTTATATATTTACATATGTTGAACCATCCTTGGGATCCTGGGATAAAACCCATTTGGTCATCTTGTATAATTTGTTTGATGTGTTACTGGATTCTGTTTGTTAGGATCTTGTTGAATATTTTCACATCAATGTTCATTAGTGATATTGGTCTATAATTTTCTTTCTTCGTTGGGTCTTTTCCTGGTTTGGGGATCAAGGTGATGTTTGCTTCATAGAATGTGTTGGGTAGTATTCCATCTTTTTCTATATTTTGGAAAAGGTGGAATAATATAGGTACTAGTTCCTCTTTAAAGGTTTGGTAGAATTCTGACATGAAGCCATCTAGTCCTGGGCTTTCTTTTTAGGGAGATTTTGTATAGTTGATACTATTTCAGAATTTGATATAGGCCTGTTCAAAATTTCTACTTCCTTCTGGCTAAGTCTTGGAAGGTGGCATGCTTCCAAGTATTGGTCAATTTCCTTCAGATTGTCATATTTCTGGGAATAAAGTTTCTTTTAATATTCATTAAGGATTGCTTGAATTTCTAAGGGGTCTGTTGTTATTTCATCTTTACCATTTCTGATTGATGAAATTAGAGATTTTACTCTTTTTTTTTCTTGGTTAGGTTGGCCAAAGGTTTATCTATTTTTTTGACCTTTTCAAAAAACCAACTTTTGGATTTATTGATCTGTTCTATAATCCTTTTATTTTCAATTTCATTTAATTATGCTCTAATTTTGGTTATTTCTTTTCTTCTGCTGGGGTTTGGATTGAAGAGGTCTTCCTTTTCTAGTTGCTTGAGATGTCCCATTAAGTTGTTAACTTCCTCACTTTCCATTTTCTTGAGGAAGGCTTGCATTGCTATAAATTTCCCTCTTACAGTATTTTGCCTTTACAGTATCCCAGAGGTTCTGGTAACTCATATCTTCATTATCATTTTGTTCCAAAAATTTGGTAATTTCCTTCTTGATCTTGTCTCTGACCCACCTATCATTCAGCGTAAGGTTATTTACCTTCCATGTTTTTGTATGAGTCTGCAGATTCCTATTGTTACTGAGTTCAACTTATATTCCATGATGGTCTGAGAAGAAGCAAGGAATAATTTATATTTTTTTCAATTTGCTGAGGTTAGACTTGTGACCTAAAATATGGTCAATTTTGGAGTATGTTCTGTGGGCTGATGAGAAAAATGTGTATTTAGTTTTGTTAGGATGGGATGTTCTGCAGATGTCTGTTAAATCCAAATGCTGAATGGTTAAGTTTAAATTTAAAATTTCTTTGCTAAGCTTCTTGAAGGGTCTATCCAACACTGCCAAAGGAGTATTAAAATCTCCCACCATGATGGAGCTGGGAGAAATCAAGTTGCTCATGTCTATTAGAGTATCTCTTATAAATTGATGTACATTCTGGTTGGGTGCATAAATATTGGTGATTGAAATCTCATCATATTGAGTATTACCCTTAACAAATATAAAGTGTCTATCTTTATCCTTTAAACCTACTTTTGTTGGTTTAAAGCCTATTGTATTTGTGAATAAAATTGCAACACCTGCTTTTTTCTGTTTTCTATTTGCCTGGAATATAGATGACCATCCCTTCACCCTGAGTTTATATTTGTCTTTTAGGGTAAGATGGGATTCTTGTATATAGCAGATATCCGGTCTGAGTTTTTGTATCCAGTCAGCCAACCTCTGCCTCTTTAGAGGGCAATCTAAGCCATTCACATTGATTGAGAATATTGATAAACCTGGTATAATTTTGGGTATCGAGTTTTTTGAAAGTCCAGTGGATATCTTTAATCCTTTCACCACAGTGGAAGTTGGAATTTGATCAAAATTTTCTGTGTGAGTTTACTTATGTGGTGGAGGATTGCACTGGTCATTATGGAGGGGATAGGTCTGAGAATATCATGGGAGGGCTGGTTTAGATATAGCAAATTTCTTCAATGTGTGAATATCATTAAAGTATTTAATTTCTCCATCATAAATGAAACTCAGTTTAGCTGGATA
>CAUYTI010026849.1:0-13245 GCA_963575145.1 Galago senegalensis
GAGGCAAGAGACTCGCTTGAGCCCAGGAGTTGGAGGTTGCTGTGAGCTGTAATGCCACGGCACTCTACCCAGGGGGACAGCTTGAGGCTCTGTCTCCAAAAAAAAAAAAAAAAGAACCTGCCCAAGGACATATAGCCAGTAGGTGAAAGGGGTGGGGCATGGAGGATAAGATACTGGGGTGGAGGAGTCCACAGCCCTCATCAGAAGGTTGATAGTGATTTTTCAGTAGAAGAAAACAGAATAAGGAGAATATTTGGCGTTAGCTGAGGAGAAACATTTGGAGTAAGGAAAAGAGTTGGAGTAAGGGAAAGAGAGAGGATAGAGACAAAGATTTGAACAGAACCTATTTTCCATCACTTTTTAATTCCACAAACATTTAGTAAGCAACTACCATGACACAAAAGATAGTGGATGGCAGGGGTTCAGGAGTGGGGTAATGGTAGTCCTTGAAGAGGGGATATCTGGGGCAGAGGACTTAACAAAGTGAAGACAGAGCTATTTAGATACTTGGAGGAACGGTGAGAATAGAAAGTGCAAAGGCCCTGAGGCAGGAGTGAGTTTGAGAAGCAGCAAAGAAGGCCAAGCTCACACCTGTGATAGCCTGAGCTCATAAGTTCAAGACCAGATTGAGCAAAAGTTTAACCCTCATCTCTAAGAAAAAGAAAGCCTACTAGGCAGGCTGAGGCAAGAGAATCGCTTGAGTCCAAGAGTTTGAGGTTGCTGTGAGCTATGATGCCCCAGCACTCTACTGGGGGCAAAAAAGTGAGACTCTGTCTCAAAAAAAAAAAAAAAAAAAGAGAGAAAGAGAGAGAAAGAGAAGCAGCAAAAAAATCAGAATAGATGAAATAGCGAACCGGAAGGCAACGGACAAACAAACCGGCGATACTTGTAGGACCAAACAGGGTTTTTTTTTTTTTGTTGTTGTTGTTGTTGTTTTGTTTTGTTTTGTTTTAGAGACAAGTTCTCACTTTGTCACCCAGGCTGGGGTACAATGGTATCATTACAGTTCACTGAAGCATTGAATTCCTGGGCTAATGTGATCCTTCTGCCTCAGCCGCCCCCTAACTAGGACTACAGGCCCACATCACTGCATCAGCCAACTTTTTCTCCATATTTTTAGAGATGAAGTCTCACTATGTTGCCCAGGCTGACATTGAAATCCTGGGCTCACATGATTCTCCTGCTTCAGCTTCCTAAGTAGCTGAGACAACAGGTGGACACCACAGCACCTGACTAGAGGTCTAATCCTCATTTTTCACAACCTCCTTCTACCTGCTGCGTGGAAAGAAGACTGTTAGGTGCATGGGGAGGAAAGCAGAGAGGCTGATAGGCTAATGTGATGTGATGATGACGAGAAAGATGATGGTGGCCAGACTAGGGAGGTGGTGAGAAATGGTCAATCGTGGGTAGATTTTAAAAACCTGGAAAAATTTTCTGCTTCTTAGAGAGAGGGAGAGAGAAGGGGTTGGGGAGAGAGAGAGAGAAAGGGAGGGAGAGAGAAACAAAAGAGAGAGAAAGAGCGAGAAAGAGATCTGGAGAAAGAGAGATTAGTTATAAGGAACTGACTTACGTGATTAGAGACTAAAAAGTCCCAAAACTTATAGTGAGGAAGCTGGAGACCCAGAAAGGTGATGGTGTAAGTTCTAATTCAAGGCAGATATCCCAGCTCAAATTGTCAAACAGGCAAAATTCTCTATTCCTCACCCCCTCAACCATTTTGTTCAATTCAGGTCTTAAATTGATTGTGTAAGAACCTCCCCCACTTTTTAGAGACCCACTTTACCACCTCTGTGGCTTCCTCTAACTCCAAATACCTCCAAAGTCCCCGTATCCAAATACTATCACATTGGGAGTTCAACATGTCAGCTTTGGGGAACACAAACACTCAGTCCGTAACACTAAAGCTGTGTTACAGACATGCAGAATTTGAGATGCTGGTGAACATCCAATCAGACATAGTGATTATGCGGCTGGGTGCAGGAGCTCAGCAGAGACACAGTAGTAGGTGCAGAGCCAAGGCACTGGGGGAGAGGCGCCTACCCAACTCTGTATGATCTGCCCTGCAGCTCTCTCTCACTTTGTTTTATGAAAATAATGTCCTTTTTTATAACAACTTTTTCCCTGATTCAGGATCCAGTTGTCATGTTTCTTTATTGTCCTTCAATCTGGAATAATCTTCAGCTTCTGTCTCTTGTAACATTGACATGTCTGGAGATAAAATCCACTCCCAGTGTTCTGCAATGTGGGTTCATCAGAGGTCCACTCAGAGTTCCATTCAGCTTACACCTTTTGGGGGGAAACACAGAAGCGATGCCACATCTTCTGAGTGTTCTCAGCAGGAAGCAGGTGCTCTGGGTTTACTCCAGGCTCTAGAATGTTGGATCACTTGATTGAGGTGATGCCCACTAGGTTTCTCCACTATAAAGTTACTATTTTCTTCTCTGTAATAAGTAATTTAGGGAGTAATTCTTTGAGACCATAGAAATGTCTTGTAACTCACAAGGTTAGTCAAGGTACCTCATCTTATTGGTTCTGACCAATAAGATGAGTGTGGGAGAGAGAGAGATGCAGAGACAGAGAGAGAGGTTTGGGGAGAGAGGGAGAGATTGAGATTAATTTAGTGTAAAGAATTGGCTCTTATGATTACAAAGGCTGAGAAATTCTAAGACCTGTAGTGAACAAAGCTAAAGACTCTGGAGAGCCCATCATGTTGTCCCAGCTTGGAGGCTAGCATGCTCAAGACCCAGGAAAAGCCAATATTCAGTTCAAGGCAGAAGCAGTAAAAAGACAAGCCCCCTTTCACAGGCCACTGGGCAGGAGAAGGGAGGGTCATCCTTTTTGTTTTATTCAGGCCTTCAACTGATTAGACAAGGACCACCCACAGGATGGCCAACAATCTTCTTTACTCCATCTACCCTTCAAATGTTAATAGAATCCAAAACACCCTCACAGACATACCCAGGATAATGTTTAATTAAATACGTGGACAGCCCATGGCCCAATCAAGATGTCACAAAAAACTAATCATCACAGCACCCATGGCAATTCCTGCTGAATCAATTATCACAATAATGGTTGCCTAATGTTGATTTTTCTCATTCTACTATTTCTCTTACATTTATTAGTTAGTAGTCCAATGTAATAAAAGCTTCCACTTCAGTCTCATTTGATTACTTATTATTTACTTACATCAGTATAAACTCTATCATTACTGCTTATTGCATTTGATAGGAATAAAATCAATGGCTATCATTATTTATTTTATTTTACTTTATTTTTTTGAGACAGGGTCTAACTATGTTGTCCTCAGTAGAGTGCTATGGCATCACAGCTCACAGCAACCTCAAACTCTTGGGCTTAAGCAAGTACCTTGCCTCAGCCTCCCAAGTAGCTGGGACTACAGGAGCCTGCCACAGTGCCTGGCTATTTTTCCTTGTAGTTGTCATTGTTGCCTCAGCTGGCCTGGGCTGGTTTCGAACCTACCAGCCCCAGTGAATGTGGCTGGCACCATAACCACTGTGCTATGGCTGCCAAGCCTCATTATTTATTTTGATGCTTACATTCTTCCAGCCTTAACCACTGAGACTCCATTCAGGCTGGGTTCAGGCTGGCTTCGCTGTTCTCTTGACACTTTCCTGTTATTCTGTGAGAACTTCCTTACTTTCTGATACAAGGTATTCTAACTCTTCATATACTTTTTAAGACAGGAATCTTTGTCTTATTCATTGATGTATCCTAAATACTTAAAATGCTGCCTGGCAAGCAATAGACACTCAATAAATGTTTGTGGAATTAATTAATTAATTAATGCATAGAGGGTCTCTGGTTACATGATGCTATGTATCACTTGTGAAGTCTCCAGATGCTAAATGGAGGCAACTCCCTAAAGGCACAGAGAGGGAGTTAAAAGATGTTTCATTTTTCTTTTCTTTTTTTGTAATTCAGTGAGGATACAAAGAACCAGTTTGCACTGATTGCATTTGTTAGGTAAAATCCCTCTTATAATTGTGTCCCACCCCCAAGAGGTGAGTCACACACCATGACCCCCCCAACCCTCCCTCCTTCCCTCTCTCTGCTCCCCTACCCCAACCATGTACTAGGTTATCAATAGTCCTCATATCAGAATTGAGTACATAGGATTCTTGCTTGTCCATTCTTTTTTTTTCCAATTTGAAAAGAATTTAATTAACAAAATAAAATAGAAGGAGAATGGTCCAGGTGGGCTTTGGAGAAAAAGAACCTCTGTCTGAGGCCAGTGTCTGCCTGCTTCTCCATTCTTATGATGCTTTACTAAGAATAGTGTGTTCCACCTCCATCTAGGATGGTTAATATAAAGGAAGTAAAGTATCCTTTTTTTTCTTTTTTGGAGTTTTTGTCTGGTATATGGGGCCAGTGTCCTACTCCTTGAGCCACAGGCACCACCCAAGTCTCCATCATTTTTAGTGGCTGAATAGTATTCCATGGTATACATATACCACAGCTTATTAGTTTATTCCTGGACTGGTGGACATTCAGGTTATTTCCACAATTCAGTAATTGTAAATTGAGCTGTGATAAACATTCTAGTTCAAATGTCCTTATGATAAAATGAGGGATTATAGGAGCAAATGGGAGGTCTAGTTTGAGTAATTTGAGGATTCTCCATACTTCCTTCCAGCAGTGTAAAAGTGCTAAAAAATTTTAAAAAGAAGATGCTTCACCCTCTGTGGGGAGACAAGTCCACATGCAGCTTCAGTCAGAAGCTATGTAGCCCCCATTTGTTCTAAGGACATAAGGCCAAGACCAGAATGGTCTGGTAGAAAACCATGCCAGGGGCAAGGACATGTGCCCATGAGGACACTCCTTGCCTATATGCCTGCACTCTTGATGTGTGTTTGTTTCCTCAGGAAGCTCTGGACGTACCTACAGATAGTTAAGGGCATAGGTGGGTATACCTGCAACCATGTATGCACAAATATACACTCAAATCTGTGAGGCAGGTAGGTTGCCGAGTGTTGATACTGTTCGCTCATGGAACTTTCAACATTTGGGAGTTGGTTCCTGGTGTTACACATTTGTGGTTGTGTGTTTACGGAACTCCAGGTGCCTCTGTAGAGGATGTCTTCGGCAAGTGTGTTTAGACTGAGGACATATTTCAGAGTAAGAACTTGCTTATGTTTGCTTGTTTACATTATGACTGTTCAGTTATCTATTATTATAGAAGAAACCATCCCAAAATATAGAGGCTTTAAACAACTGAGCCAGGCATGGTGGTTCATGCATATAGTCCTAGCTACTCGGGATGCTGAGGCAAAAGGATCCCTTGAACCCAGGAGTTCGAGTCCAGCCTGGCAAATACAGTGAGACTTTGCCCCTAAAAACAAACAAACACATGAACATACAAACAACAAAAAACCCAGTAATCAACTACCAAGCAATGACTCGAATGACTTTAGATGGCTCATAAAAAAACCACAGAGGCTAGAAGACAGTGAAACAATATTTCTAAAATGGTGAAAGAAGATTATTATTAACCAAGGCTATGCTAGTGAAAATATCCAAGAGGAATGATAATGAAATAACAAAACTGTCCAGTAAAGAATACACAGTCATCATCAACAGATCTTCTCTAAAGAAAATGATAAAGAAGGGAAATGATAACAAAGAGAAGCCTGGAACTTCAAAAAGAAAGAGGAGTGAGAGAAGTCAAATATATTGGTCTTTAGATCAAGGGAAGTTGTACTCAAGGTGCATAAGGTACTACACCCAGAAAACCATTGCCCTCCCCTAGACCTGATCTAAGTTATAAAAGACATCGCACCTTCCATGCTGCCACAAGGATACTCAGGCAGCTTATAGAGAAGTCTACATGACAAGGAACAGAGGTTTATTTCTTCCCACAATCAGCACCGATTTGCCAGGCAAGTGAGTAAGCCACCTTGGAACCAGATCTTTCAGCTCTAATCAACCTTCAGATGACTATGGCACCACAGCTAACCTGCTTTTGAACTCCTGACCTTTGTGAGATAATAAATATTTACTTCTTTAAGCAAAGCAACTACAACCATCAAATATATCTCATGGTTTCATGGTTTGGCTGGACTCAGTTGGGAGGTTCTTCTGCTCCATGTTGTTTGGGTTTGGGATACAGTCATTTGAAGGCTCGACTTGGTTGGAACTTTGAGCTGGTTCACTCCCATGGCTGGAGCTGGAGTTTGCTATTGATCAGGAGCTCATCTGAGATGGCCAACTAGAGCTCTCAACTCTCCTCTACCTGGCTTCTGCACATGGTTTTGGTCTCTCACAGCATGGCAGGTAGATTTCTAGAGGAAAAAATCTAAGCCCCCCAAAGAAGAATGCTGCAGGTATCCTAAGACTCAACTTCACAAGTCCCACAGTGCCAGTTCTGCTATGCCCTAAAATGATTAAAACAAGTCACATGGCAAATCCCAGACTCAAGCAGTGAGGAAGTAGACTCTCCTTTTTCATGGAAGGAAAGATGGACTTACGGTCATCCCAAGTCCACTGCAGCTACCTCACCAAAAGTAACGATGCTTCTTTAATATCATTTAATACCCAGTCCATGCTGAATTCTATTATCACTAATACATATTTTTACAATTGATGTCTTTGAATACAAGAACACTAAGTTCATGCATTTGGTTGTTTTCTTAAGTCTTTTATCTTATGGAAGAAATGACTTGTGATGTGAGGGTTAGATTTAATCATTGGAGCGGGGGTGGTGGTAACAGCTTGTGAATGGCTGCATCTGGATGTGTAGGGTGGGTTTGGGGTAGGCGAGTCTGAGTATGAGTAACTCCAGCCGTGGGTAAGTTTTGCTTTAGTGACAGGTGAGTGTCGTTCCAGACAGAGGAGTTCTGCAGGCAAAGAAAAGAGCTGATATTCTTCTCCTTCCTGAGACTCTGGTCCCTGATGTCCCAGGAAAATGTCACCCCTTGAGTTCTAGTGACCTTGGCTAACTGACGGCCTTTCTGTTAGGGTCAAGATATTCTTGGAAGCCAAGTAGTAGCTTCATTTTGTTCCTAGGGAGAGAGAGAAGTTTCGCTTATTTGAAACTCAGCCATCCAGAAACACAATTGTTTTTTGATCCACACCTTCCTTTGTCTTCCACTTGATGCTCACAAACATTTCCCACTTGCTGTGTGATAGGGCTAGACATAAAGAAGATCAGCATCTGCCCTAGATGAGAATTTGTAGGGGAGAGGCAGACAAGTTCAAACATGTTGCTTAACCCCTGTCCTGGGCAGACAATTGAGGCGCAAGGGCTCCCTTGGGGGTAGGGGTAGGGAGTGGCTTCTCTGATCCTCTGTTTGCCCCTTGTACAATGATGTATGAGGAACACAGAGGTCATGACATTCAGTGGTGCTGCCCAGTGGCCAAGGGCACTTGTCTTCAGAGTCCCTTTAAAATCCTCACTCCACTACTCATCAGCTATGTTACACTGAGGTTAGTAGCCTCTCTGTATCTCAATTTCCTCCTCGTGAAATGAGGCTAATTGCTGCATACCACTGTCTAGAAGAAATGTTGTATGATCCACATGCATAATTTTTATTTTTCTAATAGCCACATTAAAAAAAGCTAAAAGAAACAGGTAAAGTTAGCCCTAATGACATTATTCTATTTAACTTGGTTTATCCAAAACATTATCATTTCAACTTGTAATCAAAACAAAAAATTATGGGTAAGACACTTTACATATGTTCTATTCTTCCATATCAAGTCTTCAAAATGAGGTGCATATTTTACTCTATGCCACATCTCAATTTTGACTAATCACATTTTTATTGAAAATACTTCATTTTATCATTGAAGGTGTAGATCCACATACCAAGTTGTCCTAAACACACTTAAAAGTTTTCCAATAATGGGACTGAGTATTTAAACTTAAATTTAATTAAAATAAAGTTTTAAATTTAATTAAAACTAAGTTTTTAAACTTAAATTTAATTAAAATAAAAACTTCAGTGTTTTAGTTACAGTAGTCACATTTCAAGTGCTCAGTGCCATCATAGCAGGCCAATCGTTTAAACAATCCTTCTGGCTGCTTGAGCACAGCATGGCCTTAGGGGGGGACATTCTTGAGGCTGGTGTGGTGATCAAAGCCAGAAGTGGGGCCAGGTGCAGTGTCTCACACATGGTACCCTAGCACTTGGGGAAGCTGAGACAGCAAGATCACTTGAGGCCAGGAGTTCAAGATCGGACTGAACAACATAACAAGACCCCCTCTCTATAAAAACAAACAAGAAAAAATTAGCTAGGCGTGGTGCTGCACACCCATAGTCACAGCTACCCAGGAGGCTGAGCCCAGGAGTTTGAGATCACAGTGAGCTATGATGATGCCACTGCACTGCAGCCTGGATGACAGAGGGAAACCCTATCTGGAAAAAAAAAAAAAGTCAGAATGAAGAGGCTGGGCTGGAGCATAGGCTATGGGGTTGGAGAATACATTTAACCTCTTTTTTTTTTTTTTTTTTTTTTTTGATACATAGCCTCAAGCTGTCCCCCTGGGTAGAGTGCTATGGCTTCACTGCTCACAGCAACCTCCAACTCCTGGGCTCAAGCAAGTCTCTTGCCTCCACCTCCCAAGTAGCTGGGACCACAGGCACCCGCCACAACGCCCGGCTTTTTTTTGGTTGCAGCCGTCATTGTTGTTTGGCGGGCCCAGGCTGGATTCGAACCTGCCACCTTAGGTGTATGTGGCTGGCACCTTAGCCACTTGAGCCATAGGTGCCGCGCCCATTTAACCTCTTTATACTGGTCTGCCTCCTTCAAAGAAACAGAACAAATTGAGATAGGTAGATAACAGACAGGTTAAAAAGGGATTTATTATGTGAATTGATCCATATGACTACAGAGGCTGAGAAGCTCCATAATCTGCCATCTGCAAGCTGAAGACACAAGAAAACCCATACTTTGATCTAGTCCATGTTACAAGGTCTGAAAACCAGGGGAGCTGATGTATCTAATTCCAAAGGTCCTAGAACTCAGGAGCTCCAACATTCAAGAGCAGTAGAAAATAGATGTTCCAGCTCAAGAAGAGAGAGCTAATTCACCCATCCTCATCCTTTCTGTTCTATTGGGGCTATGATTCAAGGATGCCCACTCACATTGGTGAGGTTGGATCTTCTTTACTCAGCTTACTAATCAACTCTTAATCTCTTTCAGAAACACCCACACAGACATACCCAGAGATAACGTTTTATCAGCTATCTAGGCAGACCTTAGTTCAGTCAAGTTGACACCTAAAATTAACAATAACAGTCTCATAATAGCACGCTTATGCCCAGGGTCTAGCTCTGTTGCTCAGGCTGGAGTGCAGTGGTGTCAGTGTCATCATAGCTCACTGCAGCCTTGAACTCCCAGCCTCAAAGTGCCAGGATTACAGGCATGAGCCATCCAGCCCAGCTAATAGATGATATTCTGTACTGAGCGCTAACTAGACATTTTCCTAAACTCATTGTGTAAATAACCCCTCTCCATTCCTAGAACCATCTCAGGCAATACATATTATGGAGAAATCACATGAAATTGACCACATTGGTTTTTGATTACAAAAATGATAGTTTCATGTGTATTTTGCTGTTTGCAATTTTTATGATTGCTACTTTCAGCAGAATTGGGTTAAGTGAAACTGGGGTAGCTCTTTGACCGCAAGGATCATTTGTAATTATGGGTGTTTGTTATTCAGAGAGATTGTTTATAGAGAATTCCTTCTTTTCCTTCTCCTTCTCTTCTCCTCCTCCTCCTCCTCCTCCTCCTCCTCCTTCTCCTCCTCCTCCTCCTTCTTCTTCTTCTTCTTCTTCTTTTTTTTTTGAAACAGATTCTCACTCTTTTGCCCAGGCTGGAGTGCCCTGACCTCAAGCTAGCTAACAGCAACTTTAAACTCTTGGGCACAAACGATTCTCCTGTCTCAGCCTCCTGAGTAGATTAGAGTACAAGAGCCCACCAAAACGCCCAGTTGGGTTTTCAATTTTTTTTTTTTTTTAACAGAGACAGGGTCTCACTCTTGCTCAGTCTGGTTTCAAACTCCTTAGCTCAAGCAATCACCTACCTTAGCCTTCCAGAGTGCTAGGATTATAGGTGTGAGCCACCATGCCCAGCCAAGACTTACCTCTTCTGAAGTATATTTGTGGTTCAGGATTTTCTAAATTACTAAAGAATTAATACCAATCCTTTCTTTTCTTTTTTCTTTTTTCAGTTTTTGTTCGGCCGGGGCTGGGTTTAAACCTACCACCTCCAGTATATGGGGCCAGTGTCCTACTCCTTTGAGCCACAAGTGCTGCCCCATGATCCTTTCTTTTTTGCCAGGAGGAATCACTCACCTGGGCACTGGAACCCTGTTAAGCCTGGCTGTCACAGCCACAGAAATCCTGGGTGATCACCATGTGCCCACATCACAGCCTTCTGCAGAGGAGCTATACCCTGATGCACCACCACCACTGGGGGGCTCCCAAGGACCCGCTTGCTATCCAGAGTAGGAACGTGAGTGATTCTTTTGTGGATGCCAAGAGAAAGCTGACCAGAAGGGCAGCACCTGTGAGGCCAGAGGGTCTTATGAGTTCCTGGAGACTAGGCCTCAGAGGCCAGGAGTGGGACCCGGGAGGCCTCAGGGCCCAGGTGCATCCTGGCCCCCCTGCCCACCCAAACCCTCCATGCTCAGGGCTGCAGCACTAAGCCATATCCACACTCTGAGACCAGTGACCATAAGTCCTTGTCTTTTTAATCTTCCAAATAGACACTGGCCGTGCAAGTGTGTAAATTGTCTTTATTCATTGGCTTAATGGATGTTGAAACTGTGCCCAATGCCAGCAGACAGCCTAATTGGTCCTGGCCTCATACAGCTCAGTCAAACCATAGAGAAAGGTTTCACATACATTGTCACAATAAAATGTGATGATCTGGAGGATAGGGGAAGCACACAGTGTGCAGTCAGGGCAGCTGCCACTGGGGCAAAGGATCAGGTAGGGGTTTCTCTGTGAAAACCTGAAATTAAAGCCCTGATGTAAAGGTATTAACCATCAAAAAGGTGTACAAAAGATACAAGGGCTTAATAGAGACTTCCCGCTCCTCTTTCTTTCTTCTTTCTCCCCCTCCCCCTCCTTTCCCTTTCTCTCCTTACCCTCATCTTCCTCCTTCAATCCTTTTAAAATTAATTATCTCAGGTCATGGACAAAGCTCCTGGGGTCCTGATGTTGGTAAAGACCTCAAGCTAAGGATGGTTTTTACATGTAAAAGGAGCTGGGAAAATCAAAAATAACCACAGTAATAACAAAAGGAGAAAATGTAACAAGAGCCCAGTTGGCCCATGAAACCCAAGATGCTTGCTTTGGCTCTTTACACAGCATCTCTCTATGTCACCCAGGCTGGAGTACAGTGGCCTCATCCTACCTCATGGAAGCATTAAACTCCTGAGCTCATGCGATCCTCCTGCCTCAGCCTCCTGAGTACCTGGGACCATGTGCATGCACCATCATGCCTGGCTAATTTTTTTGTTTCTTGTAGAAAAGAGGTCTTGCTCTGTCACTTAGTTTGGTCTTGAATTACTAACCTCAAGTGATCCTCCTGCCTCAGCCTCCCAGAGTGCTGGGGGTACAGGTGGATAACACTCCTGGCTCTTTTTTAACTTTTGTCTGAGCAACTGCTAGAAAATTTTCAACCACATATGACTTGCATTGTATTTCCATCAGAAGTGCTGCTTTAGAGAGGTCCTGGGGGAACACCTGTTCTCTCTCAGCTTTTTCTCTTTGTTGTCAATCCATGCTGTGCTAGGTCCAAGTGGGGAGGCCAGTGGTTGTTCTTGTTGGTCTCCTCTGGCTTCTCACATTCTGAGTTTGAATTCCTGGCAAATTCACTAATCCATGGCAGCCTCAGAGTGGATGTAAGAATGTTTAATGCCATAATTCACAGGAAACACTTAACATGGTGCTCGGCTCATGGAAAGCATTAGGAGGAGGATAGCTTTTTTAAGCTATTTGCTGGAGACTTTCCAAGTCACTACTTCCTGGAACCCAGCATGTTCTTTGCGTATTTCAGGAGAGCCCATCTTGGCCCGGGCTTTTCTGGTTTGGACTCTACCAGAACACTTCCTTGAAGCCCTTGCCAGCTGATTCTGTGGATACTTGAGATTAGCAATGTGTCATAGTATTCCCTGAGTTGGCTGACGTTCACAACTGTGCCCAGGAGACCATGAAGACCAGTAGGGCGTGGCTGGCACCAACTGTGCAGCAGGCAGGGTCCTCCAACCACTAGGAAGGGCCATATACAGCCTCTGCTAGGGCTGGAGGAAGCAGAGGCTAGCCCCTGCCTGGTTAGAGACCGTGGCCAGCTGGACAAGTCATTGTTGTGTAACATTTATGGATGTATGTGCCATCAGCTCCCACTTTGCTTTGGTTTTTATTTAGCTCACAAGATTTAATGGACCTGTCTCAGTGGCACTAACTTCCCTTACTCGTTTGCTTACTTGTTTGACAAATATTTATTGACCGCCTGCTAGGTGGCAATGCCTGTGCTGAGCACAAAGGATACACAGTTAGCAAACTGTATTAAATTTGTGATACTCAAGTCATGTTTGACTTCTGCAGTTACAAGAGGTGTTCAACATAACTTGTATCCATTTTTGTTACCAATATAATATTGAATATTACAATTTAAATACAGTTTTTCCTTTCTTAAAAAGCATACACTTTTTTTGCAGCTGCTGTATATACATGGAACTGAGTGAGCAATGGACTGAGAACAACTTCAGACAAGGTGGTCAGGAAAAGCCTTAGAGCCAAGACTAGCATGAGAGAAGGACCCTGCAAGAGGGAAGGCATTTCAGGCAGTAGCAACAGCCTGTGAGAGAGCTCTGAGGAGGGAATGAGAAGGCCAGGATGGCTGGTGCCTTGTGAACAAAGAGAGTTATATGCAAATACTACACAACCTCACTTATGAGTGGAATCTAAAACAGTCAAACTTGTGGAAGTAGAGAGAAGAATCATGGTTACAGGAGGCTGGTGAGGGCCAAATGGGGAAAAAGAAGATGTGACTCCATGGGTATAGTTTTAGTTACATAGGAAGAGTGGGCCATCCCACAATAGCCATCCAGCATTGTGACCATATTTAATGATTTTTTTTTTTTTTGAGACAGAGCCTCAAGCTGTCCCCCTGGGTAGAGTGCCGTGGCATTACAGCTCACAGCAACCTCCAACTCCTGGGCTCAAGCGAGTCTCTTGCCTCCGCCTCCCAAGTAGCTGGGACCACAGG
>CAUYTI010026850.1:0-33768 GCA_963575145.1 Galago senegalensis
TCCCAGCTACTTGGGAGGCGGAGGCAAGAGACTCGCTTGAGCCCAGGAGTTGGAGGTTGCTGTGAGCTGTAATGCCATGGCACTCTACCCAGGGGGACAGCTTGAGGCTCTGTATCAAAAAAAAAAAAAAAAAAAAAAAGAATTAGCTGGGTGTTGTAGCAGGAGCTTGTAGTCCCAGTTACTAGGGAGGCTAAGGGAAAAGGATCACTTGAGCCCAAGAGTTTGAGGTTGCTGTAAGCTATGATGACACCATGGCACTCTATCTAGGATGACAGAGTGAGACTCTGTCTCAACAAAACAAGACAAACAAGTGGCTATTGAAAGGGGAAATCAAAATTAGTAACAGGACAGGTAGAAGTATATGAGAAGAACCCCAGGACCTGAGTTTCTTTCTCTCTTTTGCATTTTTAGAGACAAGATCTTGCTCTGTCACCGAGGCTGGAGTACAGTGGCATCACCATAGCAACCTCAAATTCCTAGGCTCAAGTGATCCTGCCACCTCAGTCTCCCAATTAGCTAGGACTTCAGGCACCCACCACATACTCAGCTAATTAAAATAAAATTTTGTACAGATGGGGTCTTACTGTGTTGCCCAGGCTGTTCTCAAATTCCTGGCCTCAAGCAATCTTTCTACCTGGGCCAAAGTGCTATGATTATGGGTGTGAGTCACCACACCTGGCCTAGGGGAGACACCAAGCAACATCTGGGGAATTTGTGAGAGGGTAGAAGATGTATATGAGTGAGTGGGCAGGACTCTTACAGCCCCACAGTTGACTCCTGGTCCCGAAGGCTTGGAATGTGCTTTTCTTTTTTTTTTTTTTTTTTTTTGAGACAGAGCCTCAAGCTGTCCCCCTGGGTAGAGTGCCGTGGCATCACAGCTCACAGCAACCTCCAACTTCTGGGCTCAAGCGAGTCTCTTGCCTCCGCCTCCCAAGTAGCTGGGACCACAGGCACCTGCCACAACGCCCGGCTATTTTTTGGTTGCAGCCGTCATTGTTGTTTGGCGGGTCCGGGCTGGGGATTCGAACCCGCTACCTTAGGTGTACGTGGCTGGCGCCTTAGCTGGTTGAGCTATAGGCGCCGAGCTGGAATGTGCTTTTCTTTTGTCTTTTGCTGCAGGCCAGGTCACTGAAGCAGGTTAATTCTTTAAATGGGTAGGGAGCTGTTCAGCCTGAATGACACAGATCGTTCCCTGCTCCACACTGGCAACAGAAAGAAGTTCTAAATGTGTAGGACTCCAGTGTCCCCGGAAAGCCCTTAGTGGGGCATGGGGGTGGGCTGCCAGACCCAGATGAACAAACCTGAGCGCTTTACTTAGCCCACATTCATGGTGAGCCACAGCAGGCTGCAGGGCAAAGGGACCCACCTTTGTGGACTATAAAGACAACTATACTCTGAGAGGACCCAGGAGAGCTGATATAGAAAGACTTACTTTGAGCAGAGAAGTGGTGAGTGTACTGGGGTAGCGGCTGGATTTAGCAAGGAGAAAGGATTCTGGAAAGACAACTTCCTTGTCTGGAGCAGGGTGACTAGACTTAGTCAAGTAATGAGAGGTGTTGCCTTAAATCCTCTCTGAAAAGAGGTGGGATAAAAGACAACATAAAAGCACAATGTGCAAAAAAAAAAAAAAAAAAGGATGGCACCTGTGGCTCAAAGGAGTAGGGCGCTGGCCCCATATGCTGGAGGTGGCGGGTTCAAACCCAGCCTCAGCAAAAAAAAAAAGCACAATGTGCAACACAATTCACAATTATTGAGGGTGGAATCCTAGCCCACTGCCTTCCTCTTTCCCAAAACATTTCTTTTTTATTTTGAGACACAGCATCAAGCTGTCGCCCTTGGTAGAGTGCCGTGGCATCACAGCTCATAGCAACCTCTAACTCCTGGGCTTAAGCGATTCTCTTGCCTCAGCCTCCCAAGTAGCTGGGACTACAGGTGCCTGCCACAACACTCAGCTATGTTTTGGTTGTAGTTGTCATTGTTTGGCAGGCCTGGGCCGGATTCGAACCTGCCAGCTCTGGTGTATGTGGCTGGCGCTTTAGCTGCTTGAGCTACAGGCACTGAACCTCCCAAAATGTTTTTAATCAACCCTGAAAACCTGCCTGCTCAGAACTTGGTCTTCGAGCTCTGCAAGGAGTCCCTAACATCCCTCTTCCTAGAAGGCCACGTTAGGCACAATCTGTATTATTATTCCTGTGTCAGGCACTGATCTAAGAGCTCTGCATATCTTAACACATGAAATCCTTACAACGACCAGCAACTCTGAGAGATGGAAGTAGGAATCTATATGCAACCAGACTGAAGCTAAGGGTTCACTTCAGAAGCAGGTCTGAAGACACAGAGTCCTTGTTCAGGGCGGATCAGCCAGGAGGGCCCCTTAAGCACCTGCAGCTTGGCTAGGAAGGTGGGACCCAGGAAGCTGGGAAGCCAAAGGCAAAGGAGAAAGCTGATGTTAGGGGACTAAAGGTTTTTACAAAACCATTTCCCTCAGCCTAGGGGTCAGGGTAGGCCTTCATTTCACCAGTTAAGCAGTAACCTAACCCCTGTGACAACAATCCCATTGCTTACAAGATGGCCAAAATTTGCTGAGAAAACCCTGTCTAAACCCACGTCCCGGCTCGGCGCCTGTGGCTCAAGTGGCTAAGGCGCCAGCCACATACACCTAAGGTGGAGGGTTTGAATCCACCCCGGGCCCACCAAAAAACAGCGATGGCTGCAACGAAAAAATAGCCAGGCGCTGTGGCGGGCGCCTGTGGTCCCAGCTACTTGGGAGGCTGAGGCAGGAGACTCGCTTGAGCCCAGGAGTTAGAGGTTGCTGTGAGCTTTGATGCCACGGCACTCTACCCAGGGGGACAGCTTGAGGCTCTGTCTCAAAAAAAAAAAGATAAATAAACCCATGCCCCTTCCTGTGAAAATGGCCAAACCTCAGTGAGTACGACTTCCCTGCACTGACCCCAGGTGGGGCAGGGCAGACAGGGCAGGCTCTTGTCTGCAAGAGCAGGAATAAGAGCTCAGAGGGCTGAACCCAGCCTGCCACGGTCATCTGATCCACACGACTTCTCCTTAAAGCTCCATTCCTGTAAGCAACACAGTTCGTGGAACAGCTGGCGACTGGGCAAGGGACATTAGAGTGGGCACGGGTAGCATGGCTCAGTGAGCTGATGGCTACAGTAAGAGGCTGGCCAGACGGCTGATGGAGCCAGCAGCTGAACAGGTGGGGCAGGAGGTAGCAGGCTTCTCCCAGAGGGAAGGGACCGAAGACAGCAGACAGCTCCTTAGGCCAAAAGCCTCCACAGAGCTAGGGAGAGAACACAGTCCACTCAGGCTCCTATATGCCCTTCTAGTCTAAGGACAGTTTTACCTCCATATCCAATTTCAATACAAGTATTTTTCCTTTTTCAATTCCTGGACTTGTTATTTCAACCCCCTATCCCTGAAAAGGTGGTGGCCAGGCAAAGATTGGGGGGAAGCGGCAGGTTGACATTAATTGATAGGAGCGGCTCTGAGCAGTTCATGCTGCCTTATCTCTCTCTCCTTTGGATAGTGTGTGTCCGCCGGAGTCCGCGGGGTCGGTGATTAATAGGGGCCATCACTCACTGTCCAGGACGGCTGAAAGGCAGCAGGGAGGGGGCGGCCCTCCCCAGAACTGAGATAACAAGCAGCAGGAATAATGAGTGGTGTCACTCCACTTTTCATTTTGATGGAAAGTCATTACGGGAGTCAACGCCAGCGACAAAGAGCCATGAATCAACTGCTCTGCTATGAAATTAAAATCGAATTGCTGGCCACCCTCAACCCCTACCCTTCCTGGGAAATGGGGATGGGTAGGTGGCTTGGGAGAAGACTGCTATCCTGGGGTAGTCTCCATCCGATCACAGAGCAGGCAGTTATGGGCAGGAAGTGGATAGGCAGCCAGTGAAGGTGACAGCTCTTGTCTCCACCTTGTTTATCAGACCCTTCCTCCCCAAACCACTTTTTCCCTCTGCCTGGAGGTAAGCTGTGATTAAAAGGAAAATACAGCTTTGTGGGTTCCAACAAGGCTGCTGCCTAACTGCTTGCCTTGGGCTTCTGGCCTGAGTGGGGTGATCTAGGCCTGGCTAAGAGAGAAAGGGCCTAGCTGATCAACCATCCCAGAGCCCCTTGCTAAACAATTTGTGGATATGGGTACTCCTTATCACCAGAAGCAAGAGGCTGAAGGCCTGGGAAGCCCACCTGGATCAGAACCCCATGAAAACAGGTGCGCAGCCTCAACTCTAGGCTCAGAGGAACATTACAAGTTACTCGGTAATGAAAGTAGAGTCTTTCTCTTTTATTAAGTCCATTAGATTAAACTACCTAGAAAGACAAGCTATAGTTTCAGGCAGACAGGCCACAGGGCCAATCAAGACAGCCTCTTGTAGAGAACACAGAGCATCATTCAAGTGATGATTCCTTCCTGTGGTTTTCTGTCCTCTAGTGTGTTTGGTTTCTTGCCGGGAAAGCCCCCAGTACGTTGGCCCTGACTGTCCCACCTCATCCTGAAGGCTGAGAAAGGCAGGTAGGAACATGGAGGATGTCACAGGGCGGTTCCCATCAGGTTTACAGGGCGCCCACTATACCTCTTAGAGATGTCAGCTTCAATCTGAAAGACAGCAATACCAAGTCAGCAGAAACTGAGAAGCACAGGGCCTTGTTCTATAGAAACTGGGTCCTCCCCCTGGGCAGTTTCCCTTTCCTGTCTCACCAACTTCTGCAGCTCCTTGGTTTTCTCCAGGAGCAGGTCCAGCTTGGGCTCTAGAGCCGCCTGCTCCTGAAGTGCTTCCTGCTGTTTCTGCACCATCAGTACTTTCTTCAGAGCCAGCAGCTGGGACTGCTTCAGCTTTTGCTGAAGGAATTCAGTGACTCGGTCCACATACCTGTGCAGGGCACTCAGGTGAATGTGTGGGGTAGCTGTGCACCCTGAGCAGTACCATTCAACAGCTGGGAAAGGCAAGGCTCGGGAAACCAAACCCCTAATTGACCTCTCACCTCCCATCCTTAAATCCTTTTCTTTCAAGAAATACCCACTCCCAGTTCCCTTGTCCTACTTGGGAAGCAGATTCTGCCTGCATACGTTGAACCACCTCATCTTGCCCCACAAGAATCCCTATCCCAGCAGAAGGCAATAACCAGGAGGTAGGGATTAGGCCCAAGGGGTCAAGGAAGAAAAGGAAGGATACAAGAAGACAGAGGGGCTCAACATGGCAAAGTCTCACATCAGGGGGCAACCCAGACCTCGGTGAGGCCAGGATCATAAACAGGTGTTGCATTCGAAGATTGGTAAGCTGGCCAATCAGATCCTGCAGCACTGACACCATGGTAACCATCTTCTCTTTGGTCTGGCCCTGCAGAATGGCTGGAGCCAGCTGGAACTGGCTCACGGATAGGATATCTGCCTCCTCACTCATCTCTACTGCTCTCTGAGACAAGAAGATCTCGAGCTGAGGACGGAAGAGGAATTGTTTCAAACTGAGACCAGAACTCAGAAGCTAAGCCCTCAGACTGCTCAAAATGCTAAGCAAGAGTGAGATGTGAGGGCCAAACTCTGAGTGAAAAGGGATTGGTTATTTCCCCTTCTATTGCCAGCAACTCAACAACTCAACGTGAGTCTTTGGCTCTTTGTCTCCTGTTTGTGTTTGAGGCCTGCCTAGTTCTGCATGTCCAACCTTCCTCCCCAGGTTGTGGGTCAGATAACTGCGAAGATGGAGACTCAAAGGATTCTATCTGTCCAGTAAAAGCATTTATTTTCTCTCCTTAGAAGGAATGAGATTCAGCAACTAGGACCCCATGTTTGAGAATCCCTGAATTAAGAAAAGGCTGAAAAGAATATGAGAACCAGCCATACATCTTGCATCAATCTTATTCTGCCATCAAAATTTGATACCTTTTGTCCTCCTCTCTCCTTAAGGCTGAGAGGATCCTCTCTGGGCAGACAGAAGAGAGAACTAGGTGAGAACTGAGAACTTTCAAGAAACTCTTCCCCAGGCTTGGCACCTGTAGCTCAGCGGCTAGGGCACCCACATACACTGAAGCTGGTGGGTTCAAATCTAGCCTGGGCCTGCCAAACAACAATGACAACCACAACCAAAAAATAGCTGGGCATTATGGTGGGTGCCTGTAGTCCCAGCTACTTGGGAGGCTGAGGCAAGAGAATCGCTTAAGCCCAAGAGTTGGAGGTTGCTGTGAGCAGTGACGCCATAGCACTCTACCCATGGTAATAGTGAGCTCTGTCTCAAAAAAAAAAAAAAAAAAAAGAACTCTTCCCCAACCAGCACACCAGCAGGCTACTGGGAAGGCAAGAGACCTATAGATTAACAGACAGGCCTTCCTCTTCCCACAATGAAGGTCTGAAAACACTGGCTCCTTCCACTAAGCTGCTCAACGCCTTAACCCAGAGATCGACTTAAATACAAATAAGATCAATGTGGCTCCTAACCTGTTTAAATCTCCATCAGTTTCTCAGTCTGTTCACAGTCAAATCAAACTTCACACTCTGCCTCTGAGCTCCTCCTCTACTCCCTGCCAGCTTCCTCTCCTCAGTCACACCAGCCTCCTTGTTAGGCAGACACACAAGGCTCGCTCCCATCCCACAGCCTCTGCAGTTGCTGTCTCTGCCTGGGAAGCCCTCCTGGCAGACATATGTATGGCTGTCTCTACATCACACACCATCTTGATTATAGGTCCCCTTCTCAGTGAGGCCTTCCCTGAACACCAGATGCAAAACCACAGCCCTTTCCAACAACCCCTGTCTCCCTCCCCTCTTTCTTTTTCTCCATGGCATTTAGTACCATCCAATGTACTGCATATTTTACTTATTTATCTCCATTTTCATCTGCCTTCCTCACTAGAACATAAGCTCCATGAGGTCAAGGACTTTGACTGTCTTATTCACTGCTCAATTCCCAGTGGCTAAGACAGTACCAGGCCCATAGGGGTGCTTGGTAAATTTTAGCTGAATGAATGAGGGCTGTCCTAATAGATGAGGTTCCTGCTCCAGGACTTAGAAAGCACTCAGCACCCTTCACACAAACAGTCAGGTCAGGTGTCTGGAATAAGGCTGCCTGTGTTGGTGCCACGCCTCCCCCTACATCTCTGAGATGACAGTACCTCCATGAGCTCATCAATGAACTGATTCCGGGTCTCAGGGTATTCAAGAAGTGTCAGAGCATCTGGACCCCTTGCTACACCTTCTGGAGCTGCCAGGAAGAGAGACAGAGAAGTGATAGTGGATCTGAGAACCAGAGAAGAAAAAGATCCTCAAGTTTCAGAAGCCCTGGTGGATTAATATGGACACAGACTTGCTGCCCTAAAGCCAACCTCCTTCCTGTCCCAACCAAGGTGGAAGGTTACCCTTTCCAAGGTGACTCTGCTCTAATCAGGCTCTAACTTCCAACCCCCTGCCTGAGAGGAAGGGCACAGAGCTGGGTTCAGGGCAGCAGAAAGGCTGCTCTCAGCTCTGGTGGGTGGCAGGGGATGAAATTTCATCCTGCACTGCCCTCTAGTGGCTCAGACGTGGCTATATCATCTACACAGGTGGGAAGGGGGCCAGATCAGACTCCAGGGTCCACCAGTCCCCTGGAACCTCACCCCTAGAATAGCTCTCTAAAAAGTTGAGTTTCTAGAATTAATTTTTTTTTTTTTTGAGACAGAGCCTCAAGCTGTCCACCTGGGTAGAGTGCCGTGGCATTACAGCTTACAGCAACCTCCAACTCCTAGGCTCAAGCGAGTCTCCTGCCTCCACCTCCCAAGTAGCTGGGACCACAGGCACCCGCCACAACACCCGGCTATTTTTTGGTTGCAGCCCTCATTGTTGTTTGGCGGGTCCGGGCTGGGGATTCGAACCCGCCACCTTAGGTGTACGTGGCTGGCTCCTTAGCCGGTTGAGCTATAGGCTCCGAGGCTAGAATTAATTTTAAGAACCTCTTTTAGTCCGCCTCCCCTCACGTCCTCATCAAGATTCCTGGAAATAGGCAGGCCCAGTGGTTCACGCAGGCCTGTAATCTTCTATAATCTTATCACTCTGAGAGGCCAAGGCAGGGGGACCGCCTGAGCTTAGGAGTTAGAGACCAGCCTGAGCAAGGGTGAGACCCCATCTCTACTAAAAATAGAAAGGCTAGCCATGTGTTGTGGCAGGCACCTGTACTTGGGAGGGTGAAGCAAGAGGATCTCTGAGCCCAAGAGTATGTATGAGAAGCCCCATCACAGCAGTTTCTAGAGACATGGGGACCCTGGAGCATCACACTTTCACCAGGGCTGCACTTACCCTGGGTCCCTGCTTCCAACACTGTGATCTGCAGAGCAGCTGCATCGTCTCCCCAGTCTATCCCATCAGCCCCAGGGTCCTGAAAGGAGAGCAAAGAACCCAGCAATGTTGGGAGAATTTTCCTGAGCCAAGGAACCATTGATGACTTCAATGCACAATCCAATTGCATTAAGGTCTTGCAGCCCTGATGTTGGTGGCAAAGATGGCAGTGTAGACCAATTTATGTTGCTACAATCACCCCTACTTTGGAGAGTTACCACCTGCCTATAATCTCACACCTTGGCCCAAACACCAGGTTAAAACTATGATTTGTCACTTTTGAAATTCTGCCTTCCTTGGACTATACCTGGTCTTAGAGTTATGAACTTTAAGTGATACCTTTAAAAACTCAAATGACCCTTTTGTTATGGTTAAAGTAGGATCAGAGAGATAGACCGAGAAGGCACCCTAACCTTTGAGTCTGATTCCAGGGATATGCCCCAGTCAATTCCAGCAGCTGTGGCAGAGATGCCAGAGTCAGTACCGTCAGAAACTGCCTCCAGCCCAAAGTCGCCCCAGTCAATCTAGAAGGGGAAAAAGAGCATTAGCTTGCAGAAGGTAGTTAAAATAAAGGGATGGCTCCCTTCCCACAGGCCTCAGCTGCTTCTATGCTGTTCAAAGGCAATAGCTTGCAAGGTATCTCAAAGAAAGCCCATTTTCTTTTTTTTTTTTTTTTTTTAGATGGAGCCTCAAGCTATCCCCCTGGGTACAGTGCCATGGCACAACGCTCACAGCAACCTCCAACTCCTGGGCTCAAGCGAGTCTCCTGCCTCAGCCTCCCAAGTAGCTGGGACTACAGGCACCCGCCACAACGCCTGGCCATTTTTTGGTTGCAGCCATCATTGTTGTTTGGCGGGCCTGGGCTGGGGATTCGAACCCACCACCTTAGGTGTATGTGGCTGGCGCCTTAGCCGCTTGAGCTATAGGCGCCGAGCTGGCTTTTTTTTTAATTGTATCTATTTAAGGTGTATAACACATTGTTTTAATGATATGTACATAGTGAAACAATTACTACAGTCAAGCAAATTTACATATTCATCACGTCACAAAGTTACCTTTTTTGTGTGGATGATAAGAGTATCTAAATTCCAGAGTACTCCTGGAAAATTTTTGGTCTACAGTACAATACATGCTATTATTAACAATTGGCCTCCTATTGTACATTAGATCTCTAATGCAACAACAGAAATGCAACTTGGTATCATTTGACCTACATCTCCTCGTTTTCTTTTCCTCCCTGCCCTTGGTAACCACGATTTATTCTGTTTCTATGTGTTTGACATTTTTTAGATTCCACATATAAGTGAGATCATGCAATATTTTTCTTTCTGTGTCTAGCTGATTTTACTTAGCATGATGTGTATTTGTATTTGTTGGTGGCATGTGCTTCTAGAGTTCACATTTCAAAGTCTAATTCTTTTAATTCCATCATAAAATTTTTCAGTTCAGGTTATTTTAATATTCATGATGAAAATGCCTTTATGACTTTCCTTGTGATTTGAAGATTATTTGAAGATAAGTTTGCAATCCAACTGTAGCTTCCAGGCCAACATTTTTTAAAATATATGAATCAGAGATTCACTTTATTAATTTATAATAAGATATGTAACTATCAATTGTCTTGGTGATTGTACATACTGAGCAGTAACCCTCTCTCCCTATAGGCAAATTTATAAGGAAAGCCAAATCAGAAATACAAGATTGCTTTGGAGATACTGGAATCTAAGCAAGAGGAGATGGTTGGATGCCCCTAATAGTATTGTCATCCAGCCATGACAGCCTACCTCTATCTGAATTTACATGAATGATTCGTTCTTAAGTACAGTGTATATCATGCCATTCCTATATTCCGAGTCTGCAACAATTTCCTGTTGCCTAAATTTAGTAAGTCCAAGCTCCTCTACCTGACATTTATGACCTTCCTTAATCAAATGACATTTATTTAGTTGAATTTCCCACAGTATCTCATTTGACAGATTCTAAAACACAAACCATTAAACTGTTAGCCATTTTCAAATAACCAAATAGGGAATATAACATCTGTCACCCCAACCTATCGCCACCTTCTTCCCCTGTCCACCCAAGCACATTCTACTCTGTTTTCCCCATGCCTGATTCAATAATCACCTAGTTGGTATTAGTTAAATGATCTAACAAAGTTGGGCTCGGTGGCACATGCCTCTAATCACAGCTACTCAGGAGACTGAGACGGAGCATTTGAGCCCATGAGTTTAAGACTAGCCTGGGCAACATGGCAAGACTCTGTATGTATTTTTTTAAAAATAACCCAGTGAGATATTTCTCATGTTTCTAGCTACTCACTACACATTTGCTGTAGGTGTCCCATCATTTCATAGTGAAATCACTTCTCTTTAACTTGGATCTTATTATAAGCAGCTCCTTTAGATGTTTTCTCTACTTTCCTGTTTAGATGCAGTCCAGTAAATAATCCATCAAACAGTCTGATTGTCAGCAGAATGCATATGTGTTGTTTTGTTTTCCGGCTGCTCTAGGAACCACTGGTGGTATCCAAGTCTTTTGTTTCCTATTAGTATTAATGGGAATGCTTATATTGCTCCTGGCATGAATTAAGACTCATGACATTTGATAAAATGGTATCAACACAGTGATATTTAACTCGAAAGCAACACGATTCCTTTTACTCATTCCAATGAGGTTTATTGCAAATGGGATAAAGTAGTCTTTCTCAAGATCATTAATGCCTTGCTACTTCATTTTATGAGTTAATCTCATAAAATCTTTGCAGTGAGTTTCCTCCTTTGCCCTCATACAATATTTGAAGCTTTGGTGTATCTCTCTTTTCCTGCATTTCATGTCATCAAGTTCTACTCATTTTTCTCCATCCTCTATGATTTCCCTTTTTTGGTCATCTTTATTGTCTTCTATTTTTCTTTCCTTTTTATTGTTGCTTTCTATTTTTCAAAGCACTCTTTTCATGATAGTGATCCCAAGGTTTCTCTCCTCTATGTCTCAAAGGCACCTCATGCTGAAAACTAAACTCGTGATCTTCATCATACTTCCATAAACCTAATCTCTATACAATATTCTCTTTTTTTGAGACACAGTCTTACTTTGTCACCCTCAGTAGAGTATCATGGCATTACAGCTTACAGCAACCTCAAACTCCTAGGCTCAAGCAATTCTTTTGCCTCAGCTTCTCAAGTAGCTGGGATTACAGGCACCCTCCACCATGCCTGGCTGTTTTTAGAGGTGGGGTCTTTCTCTTGCTCAGGCTGGTCTCCAACTTGTGAGCTCAGTTGATTCGCCTGCCTTGGCCTCCCAGAGTGCTGGGATTACAGGCATGAGACTTTTCTCTAGACCGTGAGTTTTATTCTTTTTTTTTTTTTTTTGGCCAAGGCTGAGTTTGAACCCACCACCTCTGGCATAGGGGGCTGGCACCCTACCCTTTTAAGCCACAGGCGCTACCCGAGTTTTATTCTTTAACTTGTAAAATATTATCCCTGCTTATCTAGTTTTACAAGCCAGGAAATTGGAAGCCACATTTGATTCCTTTCTTTTCTTCACCTTTACACTCAATCTACCATCAAATCCTACTAATCAAAATTCCTAAATGTCTACTGCTCTCCATTTTTGTCATTACCATCCTAGTTCAGTTAACCACCATTTCTCACCTGTAATAACCTCCTATCTGGTCTTTTTAAAGCCAGTTTTGCCTTTCTCCAATTCATTTTTTTTTTTCTTTTCTGAGACAGAGTCTCATTTTGTTGCCCTCAGTACACATGGAGTCACAGCTCACAGCAACCTCAATCTCTAGGTCTTAAGCAATTATTTTCTTGCCTCAACCTCCCAAGTAGCTGGGGTTATAGGCCCCCACCACAGTGTCCAGCTATTTTTGTTGTTGTTGTTGTTGTTACTGCAGTTGTCATTGTTGTGTTAGCTGGCCTGGGCAGGGTTCAACAACACCAGCCTTGGTGTATGTGTCTGGGGCCCTACCCACTGAGCTACAGGCACCACCTGAATGGTTATTTTTCAAATAAAATCTGATCATGTTATTCCCTGTTTAGGATCCTTGTTAACCAGGTGGTTTCTCACTTAGTGATTTAGAATAAAGATAGCTTAAGATAGCTAGAAAGACCCTCTATGATCTAGTCTTTGTTTCACTCTCCAGTTTCACCTAGGCCCTTCTTTCTTTTGCTTTCACTGTTTCTTAAATATGAGAATTTATGTCTTCCTCACTTGTACAACAATTACTTTGAATGTTCCTCTTTTTTCACTTATTATTCTTCCCTGCTGGAATTTCTACTACATACATTGGACAATCTCAAACTATCCTGAACCTCTGTTATTCGTGATCTCTTCCCCTTTAGGAAGTTCTGGATCGTTTCCCTAGGGTCTGCTGTTTATTATTTCTCTTACCATTTGCTCATGGCAGTTTGTGTGTCGGTGTGCTTTGTAGTTTTGGATTATGAGTTTGTATTTGGTAGAGTTTTTATTGTGGCAATATTTGGATAAGAGTGTATGCTTCTAGAGACATTTGATATTGATGTTTGCTTCTGACAGGGTCCTTAGAAATGTCAGCATAATGGGATCACTTGTTATATCAATTTATTGGCTTTGGTGTTCCAGAATGTGCAAGTAGTGTAAAACTCACATGAGAAAAGTTCTGTAGGAATGGATTTTCAGAGGAGAAAACCCATGACAATATAGACAGACTACCTTTACTGATAGATTTATTTTATTTATTTATGTATTTATTTATTTTTCGTCTCTCCTTATCCTTTGGGTGTGAACTATAGAGGATCTTGTTTTGCTAAGATGGTCTCAGTTTTAAATTCCCACTTTGCACAGACCCAAAGCCTAGTCTTCTTTCCCTGTGTGGGCATCGAATTCCAAGTCCCATTTATAAAGAACAGCAAATGTGTTGACATCGACTAAAATATAAACCGATTCATTTATTTATTCAACAAATATTTATTAAATGCCTACTACGTAAACCAGTATTAGAGGCACTAGGAATTGAGCCGGAAATAAAGCAAAGTTTCTGCCCTCAATGGAATTCATGTTTTCCGCTCCCGTTTTGAAGTTCATATTTATTTGGAGCTTATGAAGAAAAAAAAATCAAAACTTAAAAATTAGGTGGTAGAATAGCTATATGACCACAGAATATAGCTATTCCATGGAATCTTGTGAAAAGGGCCCTTCCAGGAATATTTCATCTGTTAGGGGAAGGTGCTTTGTTTGACGTATTATTTACTAACGATTGAAGCGCAGAACCTAAAAGTTGCATGTTAACTTACTGATTTTTATCTAGTAGATGTGCAAATGCTTCCTATATGATAGAAAAGATAACTCCAAAGATTGTGGTTTCATTGCTTTACAGGATATTAACCAATTCTGCGTCTAATCTGACAAACTTATTTTAGCATGCCTTTCCTAGTGGACTATAAAATCCATATTTCTCTTATTCTCCTGTGACCAAGCTTTACCATCCTGCTTATTCTCTTATTAAAGAATTAAATAACTCTTTGACACAGTCTCACTTTACCTTTCTATGAGAATCATGCTTATAACTTTTTATAAATCATAAATTGACTCCCAGCATTTTCCTTTACTATAAGTTCTGATATACATATAAAAGAATGTTTGTTATATTTCATTCTGCATTCTAGATGCTTTATAGGAATAGGTTTTCTTTTTATCTAATCCCTCATATTTCTAGAAAAGGAACACACCTCCTCTCTGTGTTATAAGCACACTGTCCTGCTTTTAGCTTTGCCAAGTTCTACATTCCTTCTCCCTTCTAGGATGTAGAAACCTTTTCTCTCCCTGGAGTTCTCCCTCTAATGACCATTTTCTTTTGCTTCTTAACTTCTACTCATCCTCCAAATCTCAAAAGTTATTTCCTTAGTAATCTTTTCTTGATCACCTCTTGCCCCTAAAAATTATTTTGGGTTCCTCCACTATAACATTTTTTTTTAGCATCACGTATATTTCCTTCATAAATAATCACCAACTTTGTAATTCACAGATTAAGTAATTTTATTTTTGCAGTTTTGGGCTGGGGCTGGGTTTGAACCTACCACTCTGGTATATGGGGCCAGCATCCTACTCCTTTGAGCCACTGGCAGCACCCAGATTAGGTAATTTTTTGTTTGACAATTATCTTTTGTAAGATTATAATAAAGCTTCACATTGATAAAAGCAAAAATAGTGTCTCTTTTTTCATAATTTTGTTTTCGGTTCCTATAATAATCCTTAAACATAGCACCTCTTTGTTAGAAATGCATTTAATGAATTAACAAGTATTCATTGTCTTCTTTCTCCCCAGGTGGCCCATGACATGAACTAACATTTATGTTGATAATTCTCAGGCCTGTATATATAAGGTCTGCCTTACTTCTGAGATCCAGGTCCATATTATCTCTTAAAAATCCAGTTGTCACCATCTATTTGGGAGGCTGAGGGAAGACAATAGCTTAAGCCCAAGAGTTTGAAGTTGGCTCGGCGCCTGTGCCTCAAGTGGCTAAGGCACCAGGCACATACACCTAAGGTGGTGGGTTCAAATCCAGCCTGGGCCTGCCAAACAACAATGATGGCTGCAGCCAAAAAATAGCCAGGCATTGTGGCAGGACCTTGTAGTCCCAGCTACTTGGGAGGCAGAGGCAGGAGACTCGCTTGAGCCCAGGAGTTGGAGGTTGCTGTGAGCTGTGATGCCATAGCACTCTACCCAGGGGGACAGCTTGAGGCTCTGTCTCAAAAAAAAAAAAAAAAGAGTTTGAGGTTGTTGTGAGATGTGACACCACCGCATCCTACCAAGGGGGACATAGTGAGATTCTGTTTCAACAACAAAAAAATCCAGTTGTCTCTTAAAAACCAGTAGCTGAAGGTAGTATAGATACTTTAAACTCGACTGGTTCAAAATTTAACTCACTGCATCTTCCTACAGATATGTATCTGCTTTTCTTTTCCTTCTTTTTTTTTTTTTTTTTTGAGACAGAGCCTCAAGCTATCCCCCTGGGTAGAGTGCTATGGCATCACAGCTCACAGCAACCTCCAACTCCTGAGCTCAAGCAAGTCTCCTGCCTCAGCCTCCCAAGTAGCTGGGACCACAGGCACCCACCACAATGCCCAGCTATTTTTGGTTGCAGCCATTATTGTTGTTTTTGGCAGCCCAGGCTGGATTGGAACCCACCATCTTAGGTGTATGTGGCTGGCGCCTTAGCCACTTGAGCTACAGGTGCTGAGCCTGAGCTTCCTGTCTTAAAGGGGGAGCATTTAACACCCCCAGAAAGATGGAGTTGGGGCATGATACTCTTGCCTCAGCCTCCTGAGTAGATGGAGCTGCAGGCACTCCCCACGATGCCCAGTAAGTTTGTTGTTTGTTAGTTTGTTTGTTTTGGAGACAGAGTCTCACTTTGTTGCCCTTTAGAGCACCTTGGCGTCATAGCTCACAACAACTTCAAACTCTTGGGCTCAAGTGATTCTCTTGCCTCAGCCTCCCAAGTAGCTGGAACTACAGGCATCTGCCACAACACCCAGCTATTTTTAGAGACAGGGTGTCTCTCTGGCTCAGGCAATCCACCCGCCTCAGCCTCCCAGAGTGCTAGGATTATAGGCATGAGTCACTGCACCCGGCCTAGTTTTTCTACTTTTAGTAGAGATGGGATCTCACTCTTGTTCAGGCTAGTCTTGAACTCCTGAGCTCAAGTAATCCACCTACAATCCTTCCAAAGTGCTAGGATTATAGGTGTGAGCCACCGCGCTGGGTTATCACTGAGTCTTGACATTTAACCCTTCACCATTCCAATGCTACTTCCTTAGTTTTGTTACTCATTTTCTCTTACTTGTTGTTCTCTTTTTCCCTGTTGCCAACATAGTACTTAACAATTTTTCCTAAAATAGAGGTTCAATAATGAAACTCCCAAGCTCAAATATTTTCATGGAAAAACAGATTTTCATTAGAACAAAAATTGAACTTCTTAGCACACAGTGCAAGAAACTCTTCACTCCATTTTCATGTCATTGGCCAAGTCTGCACTATAAAGAATAAGGCTATTTGCTTATTCTTGAACATATATCATGTGTTTTCATGCCTCCATGCTTTTGTTCATGTACTCTGTATCTAATGTTTTGCTTATCTATTTTCTTTTTTTTTTTTTTTTTTTTGAGAGGGAGCCTCAAGCTATCCCCCTGGGTAGAGTGCCATGGCATCAAGCTCACAGCAACCTCCAACTCCTGGGCTCAAGCGAGTCTCCTGCCTCAGCCTCCCCAGTAGCTGGGACTACAGGCACCCACCACAATGCCCAGCCATTTTTTGGTTGCAGCCATCATTGTTGTTTGGCGGGCCCAGGCTGGGGATTCGAACCCACCACCTTAGATGTATGTGGCTGGCGCCTTAGCCACTTGAGCCACAGGCGTTGAGCCACTATTTTCTTTTTTTAGCAAGATCACACATATCTTTCAAGATATACTTTAAGGTCAGAGTTGTAACTGGCTCTATGAACGAATGTGAGTGACCCTGTATATATTTTGTAACAATCTGGCTCAGCACCTGTGGCTCAACCGGCTAAGGCGCCAGCCACATACACCTGAGCTGGCGGGTTCGAATCCAGCCCGGACCCGCCAAACAACAATGACGGCTGCAACCAAAAAAAAAAAAAAATAGCCGGGCATTGTGGCAGACACCTGTAGTCCCAGCTACTTGGGAGGCTGAGGCAGGAGAATCACTTGAGCCCAGCAGTTGGAGGTTGCTGTGAGCTGTAATGCCACAGCACTCTACCCAGGGCAACAGCTTGAGGCTCTGTCTCAAAAAAAAAAAAAATTATTTTGTAACAATCCTCTCCCTTTTATGTTTTAGATTCTCAAGGTAGTAGGGCATGATGACCAGAACCCTGTAACTGTAAACTTGACCTTACTAAGCTTGTTTCCCAGAAGTGGCAGAATGTCTGCAAAACAAAGGAGTTCAGATTCTGAAGGCACCTAGGCAGACTCACCATTCTTCATTAACTGGCTCCTATGCACAGAGTCACTTGTAAATTTCAACACAACTTGCCCCAATGCCCTAGCACCTCTTTATAAAAAGCCCATACTCTCTATTAGTTGGGAAGATGGCTTTGAGGCTGATTCCCCCATTCTCCCAACTGAAATCTTTTGTATTAAAAATTCCTTTCTTCCTTGGCAATCCTTGTCTCAGCACCTGGTTTTCTGTGCAGCAAACAAGGAGACCTAGGCCAGACCCCTTTGGGGTTTGGTAACGGAGTTTTTCTGTAAAAACTTTCTTAGTGCCTGATTTTCCAGCTCTCTGATTACTCCTGGGCAAACTTAGTTCCTCTAGCATCTCTATTTCCTTAGAGCACTTTTTCAATTGTGTTTTGTATATACACTAACAGAAAATGTAACCTGGTAGGTTCATAGCCAGAAATAACTGGAGATTCAGACATGTTCAGACATGTTCTAATGAACTGATTTTAAAAAGCCTCAACTAAAATGTATTTGCTAAAGAATCACCTGAAAAATAGCTACAGTTGTGTCCACTGCTGGGGTTTAAACATTATCAAGGCATGTCAGGGAAGTCTAAAGATGGACCAAACAAAAGCCTATCTGAAGGAAAGAACAAGGAAGGTTTACAGGAGAATTTATCTTTAAAAAAGAAATAAAGGCTTGGTTCCTGTAGCTCAGCAGTTAGGACGCCAGCCACATGCACCAGGGCTGGTGGGTTTAAACCTGCCTGAGCCTGCTAAACAAACAACCAAACAAAAAAACAGCTGGGTGTTGTGGTGGGCACCTATAGTCCCAGCCACTTGGGAGACTGAGGCAAGAGAATCCCTTAAGCCCAAGAGGTTGAGGTTGCTGTGAGCTGTGAGCTACAGCACTCTACTGAGGGCGACATAGTAAGACTCTGTCTCAAAAAAAAAACATTAAAATTAAAAAAATAAAAAATAAATAAAAGCAAAGTGTGGTGCTCATGCATGCCCAGCCACTCAGGAAGCTGAGAAGGATCACTTGAGCATAGGAGTTCAAGACTATCGTGTGCCTCAATGGTTCCCATTACCAGCTATAGCACTCCAGCCGGGGCAACATAGTGAAACCCTGTGTCTAAAATAAATAAAAAGAAAATAATTTTAAATAAATTAGGAAGGCACAATTAAGATAACATTAACATAGGGGTAATTTCCAAAGGGAAATGGGGTTTTTTAATATAACACAGTCTCTGTTCTTCAAATTTGTGGGGGGTTAGATAAAGGTCCAGCATCAGAAGATAAAAGCAGAGAGCTAATAAAGTTTATGTACTAGTGGTGTCTTGATCTAATTTACAGCCTGGTAATTCCTGAGAAATGTCAATTCTTTTTTTTTTTTTTTTGAGACAGAGTCTCAAGCTGTTGCTGTGGGTAGAGTGCCATAGTGTCACAGCTCACAGCAACCTCAAACTCTTGGGCTTAAGCAATTCTCTTGCCTCAGCCTCCCAAGTAGCTGGGACTACAGGCACCCGCCATGATGCCCAGTTATTTTTGTTGTTGTTGTTGCAATTGTAATAGTTGTTTTACGTGGCCTGGGTGGGGTTCGAACCCGTCAGCCTGGGTGTATGTGGCCTGAGCCCTACCCACTGAGCTACGGGTGCTGCCTCCATTCTTTAATAACAGTTTTTAATAGTTATTTTTGTCCACTGTCCCTATTCTTTTTATAACAGTGAACTTATGGCTGGGTGCGGTGGCTCACGCCTGTAATCCTAGCACTCTGGGAGGCCGAGGCAGGTGGATTGCCTGAACTTACGGGTTTGAGACCAGCCTGAGCCAGAGCGAGACCTTGGGTACTGTGGTGGGCCCCTGTAGTTCCAGCTACTTGGGAAGATGAGCCAAGAGAATAGCTTGAGCCCAAGAGTTTGAGGTTACTGTAAGCTGTGATGCCCGGGCAATTTACCAAGAGTGACAAAGAGAGACTCTGTCTTAGGAAAAAAAAAACAGTGAGCATATGCAGAGTTTTTTTGTTTGTTTTGTTTTGTTTTTGAGATAGAATCTCACTATGTCACCCTCGGTTGACGTAAGCGATTCTCTTGCCTCAGCCTCCCAAGTAGCTGGGACTACAAGCGCCCACCACAAGACCCAGCTATTTTTTTTTATCTTAGTTGTCATTGTTGTTTAGCAGACCCAGGCCGGGTTCAAACCCGCCAGCCCTGGTGTATGCGGCCAGTGTCTTTATCACTGAACTATGGGCACCGAGCCCATATGCAGAGATTTATTTTCTTCACTTAGCTCCAGGAATAGCAGTCTTTATTCTCCATCAACATTTCTGGCTCTCTCTTCTTAATCCCCTTTGTTGGATCTTTCTCATCTCTCAGACCTCTGAACACTGTAGTTATCCAAGACTTCTTTCTTCTCTTCTGTTTACATGCATATCTGAGAGGTTCTGGCATAGAACTGGAGTGAGGGTCCATAGGAAAAGAGAGGAGGTCATTCCTGTCAGGATTGAGAATATCTTTCCCACAATATCTTAAGTGATTTGATTCAGGCTGGTGGTTTTAAAATACCATCTCTATATGGATAACTCTTAAAAATCAAATCCCTAGCCTTGAACTTTACCATGAACTCCACACTCAATCAAGCATCCTGCTCAACATCTCCATTGGGATGTATAACAGACAACTCAAACTAAACATGTCCCCAACTGAACTCTTGATTCTTAACACTCTCTAACTAGCTTGGCCCACAGCCTTTTCCTTCTCAGTTGATGGCAACTCCATCCTTATTGCTTAGGACAAAATACTCAATGTCAATTTTATTTTCCTTTATAACGTCCATGCTATACATCAGCAAATCTTGTTGGCCTTATATTCAAAATGTAGATTATCCAGAATCCAGTCATTTTTTACCAGCACCACTGCTATTACTTGAGCCTAAGTCATCATCAAACAACATCTAACTAGTTTCAGAGCTTCTACCCTAGCCCCTTCCACCAGAGCTGCCAATTCACACAACACCCAGAGTGAACCTTTTAAAATGTGAATTAGATTACATAGCTCTTTTGTTCCAGACATTTCAGTGGTCTCTCATGTCGTGAAGAATAAAATCCAATCTCTTCATATGGTATACAAGGCACTCACGATCAGGTCCCTGGCTTGCTTTGTTATATCATATCCAATACTCTACTTCTCTCTCACTCAGTGCCAGCCTCATTGGCTTCTTCTTCCTGTTTCTCAAATTAATCAAGGAGGTTCTTGCTTCAGATACTCTGCATGAAATTTTTGCCTGGATTTCTCTTTCTCCAGATACCCCCATTTCATAAAGGTCTTGCTCAAATATTACCTTCTCAAAAATAATTTCCCTGACCACCCTACTTAAATAAGTCCTTCCCATTTCCCATCACTATCTATTTCCTTATCTTGCTTTATTTTTTTCACGTATTTAAATTTTTATTAATTTGTTATTACCTGTATCTCCTGCTATAATGTAAACTTCATAGTAGCAGGGATTCCTTATTTGTGTTTACTTATAATTTCCCAGCATCCAAAATAGGGCCTGGCACCTAATAAAGGCAAAAACAATGTCTCTTGAATGAATCAGTGAATGAGTGAGGTTAAATATGACTGATAGGACTAAGAAACATGCTGAAACCTTAAAGAAAGTTAGAAGTGCTACAGAGATTTATGTAGAGCAGTGATTAAATAATTTGGGTATACGTTGCCTTTTCTGTTTTAATAATCAAAAATTAAAGAAATTAATTATTTCTTATAAAGTGACATAATTTAAGAACATTTGATGGCATGATACTTACAGTTGGTAAGTATCTGATGGGCATGTTGAGAACTCAATCACTGAGTTTAGAAGATGTTACTTTACCAATTGATATTGCTTATATTCTAAGTTATGTATCATTTAATTTATACTCTTTATTCATTTATTTGCAGTTTTTAGCTGGGGCTGGGTTTGAACCCGCCACCTCCAGCATATGAGGCTGATGCCCTGCCCCTTTGAGCCACAGGCGCTGCCCATGAGGGATCTTTAATAAGGAGCTTATCTACTTTGTTTCCCCTACATTGTGGAATTTTCAATTTCAACTCATGCTTCCTTTTTTCAACAGTGTGTATCATGATAGATATAAAATATATCAACCACTGTACATGTATTAGCCATCTACTTAGAAGCTCAATGTATATTTATTGAATAAATAAATCGGTGAAAGCATGAACGTAATTCTATATATTTGTCTCAATGTGATCTCAACTCAATAGAGAAGTTTGTGACATTAAAGCTTATGTGCAATAGAAACAAAAATAAGATCAGTGGTTATCTAGAGCTGGGGATGGAGTGGGAAGTCACTATAAATGGATATAGGACAACTTTCGGGAATGACGAAAATGTTCTAAAACTGAATTGTGGTGAGGTTGCACAATTCTAAACATTTACTAAAAGACATTGAACACTTGCAACAGGTGCATTTTATGCCATGAAAATTATACCTTAATAAAACTTTTTTTTCTTTTTTGAGACAGAATCTTACTCCATTGCCCTGGGTAGAGTGCTTTGGCATCACAATTCACAGCCACATCAACCTCTTAGGCTTAAGCAATCTTGTTGCCTCAGCCCCCTGAGTACCTGGGACTACAGATACTCATGACAATGCCCAGATAGTTTTCTATTGTTTGGTAGAGAGGGGGGTCTTGATCTTGTTCAGGCTGGTCTCAAACTCTTGAGCTCACTCTATCCACCAGAGCTCACGCTATCCACCAGTCTCGGCCTCCTAGGATTACAGATGTGAGCCACTGCACCCAGCCCTAATAAAACTATTTTAAAAAATTTTGTGTAGCAGTTCGGGATATTGCAAGTACTACAAAAACAAATGCATACAAAAGAAAATTTAGGAACAAATATATCCACTGTCTCTAAATATTAATTTGGAGCAAATTTGATATAGAGCAACAGTATATCTTTCACAGAATAGTGCTTACAAATGAAAATTTTTGATTATTATCATAGTGAGTGACAAGTAATTATAAAACTCAAACTATCTGATTTCTATAAGCAAAACACACAAGAAATTTAAATATGATTTTCTGAAAATATTTTTTCTATAAATATTTTGATTCTAGTACAATGTTTAGCTACATTTCAATATATAATAATTTGTACCTCAAACTGAAATATAATACATTCTATTTACTTTATTAGCATATCATACTTTTCTCAAATAAGTAAAACTGAGTAGCATTTCAAATGGCAAAAATAAAGGTATGGGCTCGATGCCCATAGCACAGTATTTATGGGGCCAGCCATATACACTGAGGCTGGCGGGTTCAATCCCAGCCCGGTCCCACTAAACAACAATGACAACTGCAACCAAAAATAGCCAGGCATTGTGGTGGGCACCTGTAGTCCCAGCTACTTGGGAGGCTGAGGCAAGAGAATCGCGTAAACCCAAGTGTTTGAGGTTGCTGTGAGCTGTGATGCTACAGCACTCTACCAAGGCAACATAGTGAGACTTGGTCTCAAAAAAATAAAAATAAAATAAAGATCTGTATTTTATGAATATCTAAGGTACACAATAGAATTAATCTTTATAATGTGATATTTAATAATACAAAGATCTAAAATAATTTCTTACTTTTTTTTTTTTGAGTCAGAGTCTCACTGTGTTGCCCTCGGTAGAATGCTATGGCGTCACAGCTCACAGCAACCTCAAACTCTTGGGCTTAAGGGATTCTCTTGCTTCAGCCTCCCAAGTAGCTGGGACTACAGGCACTCACCACATCGCCTGGCTATTTTTTTGTTACAGTTGTCATAGTTGTTTAGCAGGCCCAGGCTGGGTTCAAATCTGCCAGCCTCAGTGTATGTGGCCGGCGCCCTATCCACTGAGCTACAGGTGCTGCCTAATTTTTTACTTTAAATTATTTATACATAATGTAACTGTATTAGTCTGGGTTTTACAAAGAAATAGAACAAGTAGGGGATATACTATGTGTGACACACATACATGTGTATATGTATATATATATATATATATATATATATATATATAGAGAGAGAGAGAGAGAGAGAGAGAGAGAGAGAGATTTTTAAAGGAACTGGCTACCACCATTGAGTGGCTAGAAAGTCTGAAATCCACAGAGCAAATGAACAAGCTGGAGATACAGGCAGGATTTGATGCTATAGTCTGGTTTTTTTTGTTGTTGTTGTTGTTTATTTTTTTGAGACAGAGTCTCACTCTGGCACCCTGAGTAGAGTGCTATGGCATCATAGTTCACAGCAACCTCAAGTGCTTGGGTTGAAGCTATCATCTTGCCTCAGTTTTTCTATTTTTAGTAGAGATGGGGTCTTGCTTTTGCTCAGGCTGGTCTTGAGCTCCTAAGCTCAAGCAATCCACCTGCCTCGGCCTCCCAGAGAGCTAGGGTTGCAGGCATGAGCCACTATGCCCAGCCTGTTGCTATAGTCTTGAGGCAGAATTCCTTTTTCTCCAAGAAACCTCAATTTTTATTCTTAGGCCTCCAATGCATTGGATTACACCTACCCACATTATTGAGGTCATCTCTTTTACTTAGTAAACTGTAATATTAGTGATTACATTAATACCGTAAATCAATATTAGTGATTCATTAAAAAGCTTCATATGACAGCCTAGATAAGTTGGCATGTAAAAAGAGCCATCACAATAACTATGTGTACAAAAATCACAAAATGGTTCCCTTTATCCTCTTAAAAGGAAGTTTAAAAATTATCAGTTACTACAAAAAGGTTCAACTATAATACATAAATGAATGAAAATGTTCACAGCCACTGACCAATAGTGATGGCTTTTCAAATTGTCATGAACAGAAACTCTAATATCTAAAAAAGGTAAAAATACAGCTTTTATAAGTATTTGGAGCCTCTCAGAGCCTACCCAATACAGTTTCCTGACATCCTTGGCGATACATCTCCTGGGAACCCTAGAATATTACAGTGCATTTGTGAAAACTGTTGATATATCCAAACTGTTAACTCCAATGTCTCTGAAATAAAGCAAATAACAGAAATGAGCAAAGCCCATCAAGAATTGGCACTTGGGGCTCAGCACCTATAGTTCAGTGGCTAGGGCACCAGCCACCTATTCTGGGGCTGGAGAGTTAGAACCCGGCCCAGGCCTGCCAAACAACAATGACAACTACAACAACAAAAAAAATAGCCAGGCATTGTGGTGGGGGGCCTGTAGTCCCAGCTACTTGGCAGGGTGAGGCAAGAGAATTGCTTCAGCTCAAGAGTTTGAGGTTGCTGTGAGCTGTGACGTCACTGCACTCTATCCAAGGCAACATAGTGAGACTCTGTCTCAAAAAAAAAAAAAAAAGAGAGAGTGATAGAGAATTGGCACTTGGCTGTATTACTTCTCAGCTCTTGCTAATTATTGCCCTAAAAGAATGTAGGCCTCATGTTGGCAGATGTACTAAAGTTTCAATTGCTGAAAAAGAGGATTTATTTTTATTTTTATTTTTTTTGAGACAGATCCTCAATCTGTCCCCCTGGGTAGAGTGCTCTGGCATCACAGCTCACAGCAACCTCCAACTCCTGGGTTCAAGTGAGTCCTCTGCCTCTGTCTCCCAAGTAGCTGGGACCACAGGCGCCAGCCACAATGCCTGGTTATTTTTTTTTTTTTGGTTGCAGTCATCATTGTTGTTTGGTGGGCCTGAGCTGGATTCAAACCCGCCACATTAAGTGTATGTGGCTGGTGCCTTAGCCACTTGAGCCACAGGAGCCTAGCCTGAAAAAGGATTTTTATGTAAGATTTCTTGAATAATTTGTCACTAATTTTATTTTTTATTTTTTTGAGACAGAGTCTCACTTTGTTGCCCTTGGTAGAGTGCCATGGCATCATAGCTTATAGCAACCTCACGCTCTTGGGTTCAAGTGATTCTTTTGCCCCAGCCTCCCAAGTAGCTGGGACTACAGGCGCCTGTCACAACACCTGGCTATTTTGAGAGACAGGGGTCTCGTTCTGGTTCAGGCTGGTCTCCAACCGGTGAGCTCAGGCAATCCACCAACCTTGGTCTCCCAGAGTGCTAGGATTACAGGCGTGATCCACCACACCTGGCCCTGTCACTGATTTTAACAGAAGTTTAACACTTTACAGAACATATAAAACGTGTAGGCTATATTTAACTACCTATTTGCTGTGTCTGTTGTTTAGCATCAGTGCCAAATCATTTTTCAGTTGGTCAACTGTAGGTAGTTTTTTATTTCTAATATTTTCCATTGTCAATTCATTCTTAAAGTGCATAAAATTCAGACGTTTTAAAAATTATAAGATGAAAGCTCAAAATAAATGCTTCTATTACTGGTCAATATCTGCATTTGGTAATTAAATGAAACCTTTCATATATTAAAAGCTACTATCTTCACCAAATTAAATTTTACTAGGTGTTTTCTTCCTAACACATACGCAAAATTACTTAAGTAGCACTTAAGTAGGAGAAAAAAGGCTCCAAATTTCACAGTTCTATTAGCAACTTGATTTAAGATTTTGAAATTTCTAGATAATTAAATAAGATATAATTTTAAAGAAATTAATTAGAGGCTGTTCTTATTCTCCTTACTTCCCCCTACACACACATACTCTCTCTCTCTCTCTCTCTCTCTGTAAAGATTGTACTCCATTAAATAATTCTAGTTTTCATTATTTTAAAAAGTACCTTCCCTTTCAGGAATATACACTTTCAAATTCAACTGAGAAATAAAATTATATTTTGGTAATTTATCAAGACTACAAAGACCTTGCCTGTTTATAAAGAAGATATGAAAAATTGGCATCGAACAATTATAGAGAAAAGATTGTTCACACTTTTAACAGTTGTTTTTTTTCCTAGTAGGGTGGTGGTTGTTAGTTTTCTTTATTTACTCTAACAAGGCGTATTCAATTTTCTCTCCCACTCTAAAGCAAATACGCAGCATTGTGATTACTTGAAACATAATAGAGTAATTAGGTAGAAAAGGTGCACAGAATTTTTATAGAGTTCTCACTTGGTCATGTAAATGTGTTCAAGTTTCCTTTGCGTTGGCCAAATTCCAACCACTGCAGCAGCATCTGTTACTAACCAGGTTTATCTATTCTTTGAATTCAAATTGCATAACAGAGCACAATTATGTATACTTTTTGGCAAATATATTTTTCCTACTGGACAGGAAGCGGTACTAAATATGTCAAAATAACAATTTGGGAAAGAAAGATATAATTTGAAAGAGAATGAAAAGCTTTTGATCTATATCCTTTGCATTTTTGCATTAAGTTAAAAGGATGGAAATGATGAAATTTTGCACAGTTCTCAGCATGTCATAGCCTGCACGGCATGTTTAAAATGTGATCTTTGTTTCAGCTTGGCCACCCAGAGAAGCAGACATGAATAAGAGATGTCTTTATACAGTGTGTGCTATTTAACAGAGACACCTTCAGACAAAGGCTTTTGCAAACAAATCCATGAAAGGGTTTGTATTCCAAAGTTTTCACTTTGTTTTGCATGTGTATTTGGGGTAACAAAATAAGGTAAGGTATATAGGTCCTGTCAAAGGCTTGAGGGAATTGAAGAAATTGGTTTGCTCAGATATAATACCTACGGCCTTTTATTTCCAAAACAAGAATATAACCAGCAAAATTCTTTTAAAAAGAAAGAAAAGAAAACAATTTTAATTTGCAGTTGTGATGGCAACCTCCAAATCTGCTGATTAGCTGGTGACTTAGATTTTTTGCCCTCATTTAGAATCCTGTATTACTTTCTCCAAATTATTGTGTGTAAATTTCATCAATTAGAGGTAGAGTTAACATACCTCAAATATTGCAGCTTATTTATATTCTATGGTAAAATAACCAGGATAGATATTTGGATTGTTATTCTTAGACTTCATTGCTAAAGCAATGGCACCTTCTCAGGTCCTAACACATATTCAATTTTATGAGAACCATCCTCAAACAAAATAATCATTAACAAGATAAGATTAGGTTTGTCAGAATAACTTATCATTGTTGATAGACTGCACTAAGAAACCTTCTAGGAGCAGAGTCAATACAAATACACAAATAAAGCATGTCAGTTTTGTATGATATTCAAGGTTGCCTAAAATCAAGTCTTTGGTTTAACGCCTTATTATCATGGCAATCCACTGTGATGCTGTTAAAAGTACAGATTTCCAGTACTACTTACTCCCAACCTACTAAATCAGAATTCCAAGAGAGGGAGATCTGAATTTTTAAATTTTTAAACAGGATGATTGGAAAACACTGTTATACCATAATGAGATTGTGTCAAGAAAAGACTCCATGATATTGCAGAGGAGAGGCATGCAATTTATTGTTCCTCCTAGGACACTGAGAAAGAAAGGGGACCTATAAAAAGTTATGCCAGAACAAGCTCAACACCAGTAGCACAGTGGTTACAGCTCCAGCCACATGCACTGAGGGTGGCAGGTTTGAACCTGACCCGAGCCAGATAAACAAAAAAAATAGCTGAGCATTTTTTGTGGTGGGCACCTGCAGTCCCAGCCACTTGGGAAGCTGAGGCAAGAGAATTGCTTAAGCCCAAGAGTTTGAGGTTGCTGTGAGCTGTCACACCACGGCACTCTACCCAGTGCAATGTAGTAATACTCTGTCTCAAAAAAAAAAAAAAAAAAAAAAAGAGGCTCAATGCCTGTGGTTCAAATGGCTAAGGCACCAGCCACATACACCTAAGGTGGCGGGTTCAAATCCAGCCCGGGCCCGTCAAACAACAATGATGGCTGCAACCAAAAAATAGCCAGGCGTTGTGGCAGGTGCCTGTGGTCCCAGCTACTTGGGAGGCGGAGGCAGGAGACTCACTTGAACCCAGGAGTTGGAGGTTGCTGTGAACTGGGATGCCGTAGCACTCTACCCAGGGGGACAGCTTGAGGCTCTGTCTCAAAAAAAAAAAAAAGATACGCCAGAACAACAGACAACAGATATAAATGGGATTGTCCTGGGCAAATGGGAACATTTGTCAATTCAATATTACTTCACACTTCAATGTTACTTTTCTTCTTAAATAAACTTTATTTTTAGAGCAGTTTTAGGTTCAAAGCAAAATTGACCAGAGAGTAGAGTTCCTATCAATCCCTGTCCCCATGCATGTACAACCTCACCGACCATCAATATCTTCCACCAGAGTGCCACATTGGTTACAATGAACCTACATTGACATATCATTATCACTCAAAGTCCATAGTTTACATTAGCGTTCACTCTTGGTGTTGTAGATTCTGTGGGTATATAAAAATGTATAAAGACAGGGACCCACCATTATAGTATCACACAGAGTAGTTTCACTGCCCTAAAGATCCTCTGTACTCCACCTAGTCATCCCTCCTTTCCACTTAATCCTTGACGACCACTAATCTTTTTACTATCACTATAGTTTTGTCTTTTCCAGAACGTCATGTAATTGAAAACATATATTAATAGGTTGTACCCTTTTCAGATCGACTCCTTTCACTTAGTAATATGCATTTAACTTTCCTCTGTGCTTTTTTGTGGCTTGATATCTCATTTCTTTTTAGCATTGAGTAATATTCTATTGTCTAGATATACCACAGTTTATTTGTCCACTTACATACTGAAGGACATCTTGGTTGCTTCAAGTTTCAGCAATTATGAATAAAGCTGCTATAAACATCCATGTGCAGGTTTTTGTGTGGACATTAGTTTTCAGTTCATTTGAATAAACAGCAAAGAATGTGATTGCCGGATTGTATGCTGGTAAGGGCATGTTTGGTTTGTAATAAACTGCCAAACTGTCTTCCAAAGAGGCTATACCATTTTGTGTTCCCACCAGCAACAAATGGGAGTTCCTGTTGCTCCACATTTTCATCAGTATTTGGTGTTGTCAGTGTTCTAGATTTTGGCTATTCTTTTTTTTTCTTTTTTCTATTTTTTTTTTTTTTTGAGACAGAGCCTCAAGCTGTCCCCCTGGGTAGTGTGCCATGGCATTACAGCTCACAGCAACCTCCAACTCCTGGGCTCAAGCGAGTCTCCTGCCTCAGCCTCCCAAGTAGCTGGGACCACAGGCGCCCGCCACAACGCCCGGCTATTTTTTTTTTGGTTGTAGCCGTCATTGTTGTTTGGCAGGTCCGGGCTGGGGATTCGAACCTGCCACCTTAGGTGTACGTGGCTGGCGCCTTAGCCGGTTGAGCTATAGGCACCGAGCCTTGATGTTGAACTCTTAAAAGAAACTCCCTAACTGTTTTCCAAAGCAGCTGTATCATTTTATCTTCTCACCAACAACACACGAAGCTTCTAATATCTCCGCATTCTCATACACGCTTGCCATTGTCAGTCTTTTTAATTATAACTATCCTAGTGAGTGTGAAATGATATCTCATTGTGGTTTTAACCGGCATTTCCCTACTGACTCATGATGTTGAGCATTTTTTCTTAGATTTGCTAGTCATCCATGTACCTTCATTGGTAAGAACCCATGACTACAAATGTAATGCCACTCAACCGATGTTTCCTAAACATTTCATATTCATTCTCACTTCTCTGCTTCTAAGTATATTCTTCCTATAACCTAAAATGCCTTGTTATTTTATGATCTCAAATTTACAATTCTTTGGCTCTGCACCTGTAGCTCAGCGGCTAGGGCGCTGGCCACATACACTGACGCTGGTGGGTTCGAACCCAGTCTGTGCCTGCCCAACAATGACAACTACAACAAAAAATCGCCAGGTGTTGTGGCAGGCACCTGTAGTCCCAGCTACTCAGGAGGCTGAGGCAAGAGAATCTCCTGAGCCCAGGAGTTTGAGGTTGCTGTGAGGTGTGACACCATGGCACTCTGCCTAGGGTGACATAGTAAGACTCTATCTCAAAAGAAAAAAAAAGAATTTACAATTCTTTTATATTTTTAAAACAAAGTTTTACATTGTCATCCTGTCATGGCATCAAAGCTCACAGCAACCTCAAATCCTTGGGCTCAAGCATTCCTCTTACCTCAGGCTCCCGAGTAACTACATCCAACTTCTTTTCCTTTTTTCCTTTTCTTTTCTTTTCCTTTCTTTTCTCCTTTTCCTCCCTCTCTCCATCCCTCCCTCCCTCCCTTCCTTTTTTCCTTTTTTGTAGAGATGGAGTGTTGCTCTTGCTCAGGCTGGTCTTGAACTCCTGAGCTCAAGGTATCCTCGCATCTCAGCCTCCCAGAGTGCTAGGATTATAAACATGTGCCACCATGCTCTGCCCCAAATTTTCAATTTTTAGAAATCCAGCTCCAGATTTTCATCCCCCATGACAATAATCCTGGCTCAACCTTTTACTCTTCCTAGATCACACGGTATTCTGCACATAGCAAGAACTCAACAAATGTTAGTTAAGTTTGTGGATAAACTTTGCCACAATTAAAACATATGAATTCTATTCCATTTCTGAGCAGAACAGATCCTCAACATACATTATTGAAAACCAATCCTATGTAGTAGGATACGATCAATAAAGTAAAATAAAGTTTAAACATGTTTATCATCTAACATGATGCACAGATATGGGCCCTCTGTGGTTTGAATATGTCTCCCCAAAAACCACATGTTAGAAAGTTAATTCTCACACTCTGGGAGGCGAAGGCGGAGTGTTGCTTGAGCTTAGGAGGTGGAGACCAGCCTGAGCAAGAGTGAGACCCCATCTCTATGAAAAATAGAAAAATTAGCCCGGCATAGTAGGGCTTGCCTGTAGTCCTGGCTAGCTACTTAGGAGACTGAGGGTCGCTCATGCCCAAGAGTTTGAGGCTGCTGTGAGCTATGATGACACCACAGCACTCTACCCAGAGTGACAGATTGAGACTCAGTCTCAAAAAAAAAAAAAAAGAAACATAATCCCCAATGTAACAATGTTGGGAGGTGGGATCTAATGAGGGGTATTTGGGTCATGAGGATTCTACCCTCATGAATGTATTAATGCCGATTAAAAAGGGCTTGAGGTGGAGAGTTCAATTGTTTACTATTGTAGACACTCTCTTTCCAATTGCTTTGCACTTTCTGCCATGGCATGAAGTAGCAAGAAGGCCCACACCAGATGCGGGCCACTTAGTCTTAGACTTCCTAGTCTCCAAAACTGTAAGAAATAAGTTTCTTTTCTTTGTAAATCACCCAGCCTGTGGTATTCTGGTACAGCAACACCAAATGGATTAAAACGAGGCCAAATATGTACATAATGCAAAAGGATAGCCTCTGTAATTGTGTCGTCACTTCAGGCCCAAATAAGACCCAAAGGCCTAGTATGGATTTATGCATTAATATTTTTTAACAAATTGTACTTGCTATTGTTAAAGGGAGGACAGTGTTATAGTAAATGATATGATCCCTCCACTTGTTTATAGCAAGATGAAGAGAAGTAACAGGTAATCAAATAATTTTAATACAACAGTATTAATACACTAGTAAAGCTAGCTTCACTGTGGGATCACAGAAAATATTATCACAATGTCATTGGGCCAGGTAAGGTGGCTCCCGCCTATAATCCTAATGCTTTGGGAAACCAAGGCTGGAGGAATGCTTGAGATCAGGAGCTCAAGAGCAGTCTAAGAAAGAACTAGACTCCATCTCTACAAAAAGTAGAAATATTAGCCAGGTGTGGTGGTGAGCACCCATAGTCTCAGTTACTCAGAAGATTGAGACAGGAGGATCACTTGAACCCAGGAATTTCTGGTTGCAGTGAGCTATGATGATGTCACTGCACTCTAGCCAGTGTGACAGACTCTGTCTCAAAAAAAAAAAAGTCACAAAAGAAGTGACTTTGATTTCATTCTTTAAGAAAGAATATTAGCCAAGTGCAACATACAGCTTCCTGGTGGGAATCTGGCCCAGCTCTGGGTTTTTCCCTCACCAACTGTCAAAAACTTCATCCAATTTTAGACTCAGTAAAATAATCAGGGCACCAAAAACTGTGCTGCATTGGTCTGGGTTCCTCGGGGTATTGGGATAATGTCAACAATAGCACTTCCCCCAACCTCTCTCTGATCCTAGACTCATTTCTAAGCATTACCCTGTGTTTTTAAGAAACATAAACAGTTTTTAAATCAACAAGCATAGAAGGGTATGAGGAATAGTCAAGAAGTAAACCTCTTGGGTTGAGCACGGTGACACACACCTGTAATCCCAGCACTCTGGGAGGCCGAGGCCAGCAGATTGCCTGAGCTCACAGGTTCACTACTAGCCTGAGCCAGAGCAAGACCCCACCTCTAAAAATAGCCAGGCGTTGTGGCAGGTAACAATAGTCCCAGCTACGTGGGAGGCTGAGGCAAGAAAATCACCTAAGCTGGCTCTGCACCTGTGGCTTAAATGGCTAAGGCACCAGCCATGTACACCTGAGCTGGCGGGTTAGAATCCAGCCCAGGCCCGCCAAATAACAATGACAGCTGCAATCAAAACATAGCCGGGCATTGTGGTGGATGTCTATAGTCCCAGCTACTTGGGAGGCTGAGGCAAGAGAATCGCTTAAGCCCAGGAGTTGGTGGTTGCTGTGAGCTGTGATGCCACAGTACTCTACTCAGGGTGACAACTTGAGGCTCTGTCTCAGAAAAAAAAAGAAAAGAAAATCGCTCAAGCCCAAGAGTTTGAGGTCACTGTGATCTGTGACGCCACAACACTCTACCAAGGGCAAAATAGTGAATGAGACTCTGTCTCAAAAAAAACAAAATTATGGGCAGCGCCTGTGGCTCAGTGAGTAGGGCACCGGCCCCATGTACTCAAACCCAGCCCCGGCCAAACTGCAACAAAAAAAATAGCCAGGCGTTGTGGCGGGTGCCTGTAGTCCCAGCTACTCGGGAGGCTGAGGCAAGAGAATCGCCTAAGCCCAGGAGTTGGAGGTTTCTGTGAGCTGTGTGTTGCCACAGCACTCTACTGAGGGCCACAAAGTGAGACTCTGTCTCTAAAAAAATAAAAAAATAAATTAAACCTTAGTTTCTGATATTAACTCTGTTCACTACTGCGTCCACATGAAAGACCAGTAGATTGCCATTTTGTCTTAGATTGAGCTGCTATAACAAAATAGCATACACTAAGAGGCTTAAACAATGAGTATTTCTCAGAATCCTAAAGGTTAGAAAGTTCAAAATCCCAGGGTATCAACATGATCAGCTTCTTGGTGACGGCCTTCTTCCTGGCTTGCAGAGGGCCAAATTCTAGTTGTGTCTTCCCATGGGGAAAGAGAGACAGAAAGAGAAACCTGATCTCTTCTTCTTCTTCTTTTTTTTTTTTTTTGAGACAGAGCCTCAAGCTGTCTGCCTGGGTAGAGGGCCATGGCTTCACTGCTCACGGCAACCTCCAACTCCTGGGCTCAAGCGAGTCTCCTGTCTCAGCCTCCCAAGTAGCTGGGACCACAGGCGCCTGCCACAACGCCCGGCTATTTTTTGGTTGCAGCCATTATTGTTGTTTGGCAGGCCCAGGCTGGATTCGAACCCGCCACCTTAGGTATATGTGGCTGGCGCCTTAGCCGCTTAAGCCACAGGCGCCAAGCCTCCTCTTCTAATA
>CAUYTI010026851.1:0-52069 GCA_963575145.1 Galago senegalensis
GCCTGTGGTCCCAGCTACTTGGGAGGCGGAGGCAGGAGACTCGCTTGAGCCCAGGAGTTGGAGGTTGCTGTGAGCTGTAATGCCACGGCACTCTACCCAGGGGGACAGCTTGAGGCTGTGTCTCAAAAAAAAAAAAAAAAAAGAAAAAGAAAAAGAAAAATGATTTCATAGCTAACAGTACTTTTTCTGATTTATTCCTTTAAAAGCTTGAATTGTCAACCAGATTCAAACACAAATAAAGTTGAGGTGCCTGAAATCTTCTCAAAAGAAATAATCTGTTGGAATTCAAATAATCCTTTTTTATCCCTAGGGACGGGGTCTCTGTCTCCTATGCTTAAGTACAGTGGTGCCATCATAGCTAACTGCAGCCCCAAACTCCTAGGCTCAAATGATCTTCCTGCCTCAACCTCCTAAGTAGCTAGCTGGGACTACAGGCAAGTGCCATCACATCTGGCTAATTTTTTCATTTCTTAGAGGCCAGGGTCTCGCCATGTTGCCCAGGATGATTTCAAGTACCTGGCTTCAAGTGATCCTCCCATCTCAGCCTCCCAAAGTGCTGGGATTTCAGGCTTGAGCCACTGCACCCAGCCACACAAGGGTATGGCTGCTTTTTTCACACTGTTACTTTTCCTCACACATAAGGCACAACTGTGAAAGCACAGCGCTCAGGGTTCAAGTTGTGTTATAATGATAAATGGAGACACAAGTCTTGTGGCATAATGATGCAGCAGTGTATGAAATACCACAGTGGTTAAAAGTATGGGCTTTGTATTTATTGAGCTGAGTCCAAGTTCCAAGAGTAGTGGGTTCTTCTCTGTAAAATCAGGATAATAACTCATAAAGTTGATAAGGGAATTAAGAACATAACGTAATTAGGTATCTGACTTTTAGCAAATGCTCAATGGTAAATCCTGCCTGTAAGTTACATGTGTAGTAACTTTCTGATATTGGATGAACTGGATAGGGCTATTGGCAAAAGAAGAATTAGTAGCTCACAATACTCTAATGACCCATACTCTTGACAGAAGTCACAGTGGATGCCTTGAGAGTAAGGAATCTTTGACCAGCTGGGAGGAAGGAAAAGGCACTACTACTACTATTTAAAATACTGTATGATAAGTAGTTAAAACAGTGTACCAGCAGCAGTGCTACCCTTTCATCAAATATATAATAAAAATCTGGGTACTTTTGATTTCTTTGTATTAATAAGCTCACCTCTAAATTTATTACAGGTTCTATTATTGTCAAGGTCCCATCTTCTCTTCCAGCTTATTTACAGTTATCAGGAAAAGAGGTTGATGTGAACTCAGAAGTCCATGTTCAGGAAATGGCTGAAGCTCGTAAAGATGATGGTGTAACAATTACAGGTAAGGAGGCTGCACTTTGCTATGTCAGATGAATAGTCGTTTTCTATACATAAGTAGAAATTTGGTATTCCTAACTGCAATTTTAATTTTATCCTTTTCCATGTCACATTCTAGTTTTGACACCTTTTTCTTCTAGTTGCTTATCAGTAACATGATGCAGACACTTTGTTTGGAGAGAACTAATTCAGTTATTTAGGAACACTCATTAGTTCACACTGAATAAACTTGAGTTCAAAATTTTCTCACAGAGCTGTATTCTAAGTCTCTAACTTAAAAATCAACTGAATGTATATATTATAATGCAATATTTAAAGCTAACCTTATATGATTAGATTATATTGTAATTTGGTTTGATGTGCATATTTTAAATGTGCTCTTTTTTTTTTTTTTTTTTGAGATAGAAAAAAAAAAAAAACCACTTTTTTGCCCTGGGTAGAGTGCCATGGCGTCATAGCTTACAGCAACCTCAAATTCTTGGGCTCAAGAGATCCTCTTGTCTCTTGCTGTTTTAATCCAACAAATTCTTAATCCTACAAATGTGAATAGCTTTTGCATGCTTTTCATCACATCTGACTGTACTAATGGCTGATATTCATTTTTAATGTTTATTGTTTTAATGAACTAAAAAATTAAAACTGGTGAAGTTTTCCTTTAAGTCCTACCAGAGTGGCATCAAAAAGGACACTTAAATTCTGTTCATGGATGAAAGCTATTGGCTTACCCAGGAAATACTGACTAGAAAAAGGAAATGTGTGTGGGGAGGGAGCTGGGGTGGTCTTCAGAAGATCAACTTTCAGTTTTAAACATTCAATGTATATGTTATGTAAGCTGAGAAAGTAGTCTGTTAAAAATCATAGAACATTAACAAAGAGCATAGTAGGAATAAAAATAATACCTGTAAACTCCCAGATCTGGCTCAATGCCTGATGGGCCAGCTCTCAGTTACATGGTGAAAACTGGATAAAAAGTACAATTGCACGTAGCCTAATGAAGGGGATGTGTCCTGAGAAATGCATCAGGAGATTGCACCGGCATGCAAAGCTCTAGAGCAGCGGTTCTCAACCTGTGGGTCGCGACCCCTTTGTAACAATGAAAATACATCCTGCATATCAGATCTTTACATTACAATTCATAACAGTAGCAAAATTACAGTTATGAGGTAGCAAAGAAAATGATTTCATGGTTGGGGGTCACCACAACATGAGGAACTGTATTAAAGGGTTGTGGCAATAGGAAGGTTGAGAACCACTGCGCTAGAATGTACTTACACAAACCTAGGCAGCATGGCCTACTCTACATCGAGACATTATGGGATCATGCCCTGCTCCTATGCCACTAACCTGTATGGCAGGTTACTGTACTGAATAAATTATCCTTAGCTTAGTGTAAATACTAAGCTGGTAGCACGGTCGTTTATTATCAAGTATTGTGTACAATACATAATGCGTGTGTTCTAACTTTATATGACCAGCAGTGCAGTAGCTTTGGTCATACCAGGGTCACCACAAACATGTGAGTAATGCAAAGTAATTCCACCGTTGACTGAAACATCATTGTGAGGTACATGACTGCACATCAAATGTGGTAACAATCAACTTGTCATCTTACGGCTTGAGTTTGATAAAGAGCCAACTGAGTTACCTATTGTTGTTCCCAGTAATCTAAAGCAATAACACAAATTTATTTAACAGTGCTCTGATCATAACATAATCAAATTATTTACACACATAAATATGCTTGAGTTATACCTTAAAGCTATTTTGTCATATTTTCATTCTTTTACTCATAGAATCAACATGCCTTTCTGAAATTTAGATTTAGTTTTAAAATCTTCCTGAAATTTAGATTTAGTTTTAAAACTCTAGTCTCTTGACTATGGCCATTATTTCTATGCATGTAACTTTCAGATTATCTGTAGACCTAATCTCTTTATTGTTCTTGCCCATTTCCATTCCATTAAACAAGTACTACCTCAAGATTAATAGATTTAAAATCAAAATTATCTTTCCCGGCCTAGCTCCTCTTCCTGTCTTCCCTACTTTTGTTCAATCAGTTACCTAACATTTATTAAGGCAGGCCCTACCGGAAGATAGGAGTGCAAAGGTACCATAAAGTATGGTCTCTGCCTTCTGAGCTTACATTCTCATCTCATGGGGAAAGACAGACAAACCAGTGAATACTATGTGGAGGCTCAATGTTATAATAAAGTACGGTATGGTGTGGTGCTGTGACAGTGTAGAGGTGACACATCTAAACTAGACTAGCCAGGTGAGTTTGAGGACGTGAGAGAAGTCACCTATGATCAGAGAGTAAAAGGAGAAGTGGCATGAAAGGAGGCTGGAGAGTTTGAAGAGGTCACATCACAGAGGTCCAGTCTGGATTTTAGATTAAGGACACTGCAAAGCCCTTGGAAGATTTTAACTTAGGCTTCACTTAGGTTTGTATATTACAAAGGTCACTCTGTTGAGTGGAGAAAGGTTAGAAAGAACTATGGTAGATGAAGGGAAAGTTAATTAGCACAGACGTCCCTAACATTTTTGGCACTAGGGACTGGTTTCATGGAAGACTTTTCATGGCCTGGGGTGGGGAGGAGGGGGTGGTTCCAGGAGGATTTGGGTGCATCGCCTCACCTCAGATCATGAGACATTGGATTCTCATGAGGAGCGCACACGGTACAGTAGGGTTTGTGCTCCTGTGATTCCTATGAGGATCTAATGCTGCCATCTGCTAGGAGGTGGAGCTCAGACAGTGAACAGCGGGGGGGGGGGGGCAGCAGTAAACACAGTTTAAGCTTTCACTTGCTTGCCTGCCACTCCCCTCCTGCGTGCAGCCCTCTTCCTTAGGGCCACAGACTGGTACCGTCTTCACCCTGGGGATTGGGGACCACAGAATCAGCAGGTAACTATAGTAATTAGGAGAAAGAGTATAGTGGCCTGGACTCCACAGTGAGCTATCTTTAACTCAGCAAACACATAAATAGGCCTTCAGCAAATTTTGGTTGAAGAAAAAAACAAATGAACGCTATGAAGAAGATGCAGGCTTACCTTATTGGTTATTATGAAGCTCCTCGGCCTCTTCAGTTCTTCTTGTGTGCAATTATTATATCTTAAACTCTAGCCCCTACTTTCTGTACCTGGAAGGGCCACATTGCAGAATAAAAATTCATTTTCCTGCTCATAGTGCAAGAATCTAGGTCTTGATCAATGAAGTCCTTTTGTAGAGTAGCACAGCATAGACTGTGCAGTTGGGCCTCAGGTGGCCATGGTCTCTGATTTAAATCCCCTAGAGTAATAGTGTGTGTGTTGGGGGAGGGGGGTACGAAGACAGCAGCAGTCTCTCTTAAAGAGAAACTTTTATATTTCATTTTGATGCTAAAACTGTTTAGTGCCCAAAAGGCCACAGGCCTTATGTATCAAGCGGGTGAAATAATTTAAGAGGCCCCAAAAATCAGGGCAGATTGTTCTTTTTGGTAGAGGTTTCCAATCTGAAACCCAATTTTGGAAATAATGAGCAGCTTCATATGTGAGCTGTTATTATAGGCAGCTGAGCTCAGCTCATCTGGGTCTTCCTCCTAAGAGCCTATGAGGCACAGAAATAGAAATACCCTCACTGCTAAAAAGTCTGGACTTTATTTTAGCATGACTTCTGGATAATTTCTGCAAGAAGCCATGCCAGTAAAACTTAGTCCCTTCGTCTCAGGCTTCCCACAGGGTTTTGATGTGTCACCCCTGTAATTTTATTTCCTGCTCCATGGTTTCCCTTGCTATTGCAAGTTGTATAATTCTTACAGTGATTTACATGTATCATGTGCTATTTTGAGGTCAAAAGAAAGCCTAGGACTCTCTTAGGCTAAAACATTTACTTACTCAAAAGCTATGCTCAAGTTTGTGGTGCGGGTGCGTTCTCAGGCTGTTTATCTGAGCCTTGATTCTAAGTTTCATGCTCTACTCATATATGGCAAATTCAACATGTAAATAGCTTAGCTAAGATATTTCTAAAAAAGAGCTGACTTCTCTATTAGGTTTTTAGACTTGGTTCATCAACTTAGAGATGAAACCTGACTGTGGAATATCAAGCTATTCTCAAAGCCCAGACAGGCATGTGGTACAAAGTCCTTTGGCCTTAAAACTGCAATTTAGATGTTAGATGATTTAAAGAGCATTAGCCGTGGTAAAGTGCGTTGCCACTCAAAGGACTGGTGTTTATTATCATCTGCACAGGAAGGAAGCTGCCACTATTGGGTTTATTTCATTTTAGTCAAACTGGAAATACAAAGCATTTATTATTTTTTATAATCAATTCATTTGGGATCGAAGTAAATCACCAAGTCTGAAGAGAGTTCTCAGCTTGTGTTTAGGCCAGAGTTATATGTTCAGTGGCATTGTGATTTATAATGAAATACTAGTTCAGGAGTTGGAGAAAAGGTTAAAATGGGACCAAGTGCTCTACAGGATGCCACTTTTAAAATCTAGAGACACTATTTTCTCTCCAAATGGGAAAGAAATCTGGTCTTTTGTTATGACTAATCCTTAGAAATAACTCCCTTCTTAGAACACACTGATGTTTTGGTTTTTTTCCAAGCTTTTAACACATGATTTGTCAGCAATGTAGATATGTTTGGGGACTACATGGAAGAAAGTCAGTAACAGAATGAAGAATGCTAGATGCTTATAGCTGTCTGCTTAAAAATACAGTACTTTGACAGGGGCTGAACTAGGTAACTCACACCTATAGCCCCAGCATTTTGGAAGGCCAAGGCAGAAGAATTGTTTAAGTCTAGGTTTGAGACCAGCCTGAGCGACATAGTAAGACCCTCAGGTCTCTACAAAAAATAGAAAAATTAGCTGGACAAGGTGGCTTATTCCTATGGTCTCAGATACTCAGGAAGCCAAGGCAGGAGGATAACAATGAGCCCAGGAGTTTGAGGTTGCTGTGAGCTGCTATGATGACGCCACTGCACTCCAGCTGGGTCAACAGAGCAAGAAAGGAACTGTCATTATGCTTTTATGGTGCTTTTGTTTCCCTGTGTTTTTGTTGAAGTGTAAGATCCTGGGAGTATCATGTGTAATCAGGTGTTAACTGTGTTAATGTTTACCACCCCCCACCAAAAGATCAGGTTTTTATTCCATTCATGTGCAAACTTTATCCGAAAGCACCATATAGTAAATGTGTTAGACTTGGCAGGTTACATGTGGTCCCTGTCACATATTCTTCTTTGTTTTCTTTTGTAATAACCCAAAATATTAAAAGCCATTCTTAGCTCTCAGGCCATACAAAAACAAACCCATTGGCTAGATTTTGCCTCTGAGCTTTAGTTTGCTGATTAGATTAGAGCTCAAAGTATAGGCCTCAAACTTAGTACTACAAATTCTGTTTGTAATGCCTGGTTTTGTTTTTTTTTTTAAATCATTGTTTGGTTTTTGTATTTATTTTGGTCATTCAAGAAATATAAACCACAGCCAAATTCTTACCCTGAATGAACTTTTCCCAGCAGTGAAGAAAACCTGACTTATGCACTTAAGTGTAACGTGCACAAATCATGTTTTCATGTAACACTTAGGAAATGATGTAACCACAGAAGATATACAATGGCAAATAAATACACAAACCATGTTCACCTGGATCAGCCATGGGGGAAATGCAAATTGAAACCAGAACAAGATACCACCACATACTTACTAGAATGGCTAAAATAAAAAATACTAATAATACAAATGCTGGCAAGGATGCAGAGAAACTGGATCTCTCCTATGGTGCTGGTGGGTATGTAAAATGATATAGCCATCCTAAAATGCCATCTGGCAGTTCCTTTAGAAAAGGGACACGAAACTACAATTAATGTCCTAGCAGTTAGTTATATTCCTGTGCATTTACCCTGGCTAAATGAAACTTGTGTTCACTCAAAAACTTGTGCACAAATGTTCAGAATTTTATTTTTAAGACCCCCAAATTGGAAATGATTTAAATATCCTCCTATGAGTGAATGTTTATATAACCCATGGTATGCCCATATAAGATAACTCACCAATAAAAGGAACAATTTATTGATATACACAACTTGAATTGAACTTAAGGGCATTATTCTGAGTGAAAAAAGCCAATCTCAAAATGTTACATACTACACATGAGTCTATCTTTATAACATTATTGAAATGACAAAACTATAGAAGTGAGAATAGATAAATGTTTGCTGAAGGTTAGGGAAAGAGAGAAAGGAGTTGACTTTAAAGGGACAAAACAAAGGACTTCCTTTGTTATGACAGAAGAGTTTCATATCTTGAATATAATGATGATTATACGAATCTGTTTATATATGAAATGACATAAAAGAATGCCTGAAAATAGTGGTGAAATCTGAGTAAGATCTACAATCTAATTAATTGTACTTTGCCAACCAGGTTCCTGGTTTTGATAATGCACTATAGTTACATAAAACATCATCATTTGGGAAACTGGATAATAGGTGCACAGCACCTATCTGTACTATTTTTGCAACTTCTTTGAGTCTATAATTATTTAAAAATAAGAAGTTATAAAAGAAAAGTGTCAGGGAGAGGGAAAGAGAGAAAAAAAAAAAAACCATAAAGTATTCCAGGCAAGATGGAATTAAAGGGACTGAGTTACCTTCCTACCTGAAACTATGACAACAACAACAAAGCAAAACATATTTTAAACTGACAGAAGACATGAAACTATTTTCAAGACACTAGCACATCAGACAATAAAAGGAAGTGATCACTGAGAGATGGGGGAAAAATGAGATGAGCCCTGCTTATTGCCTGAAGCGAGGCTGTAAGCTACAGTGCAGGCAGGTGTTAACTACTGAGGAATGTAGTGGACTCCCTGAGTTTAGGAGATCAAGATGAGAGTCCACAGAGAGCAAGACAGAGTTAGAGTTTGTAGGAAAAAGTACCAGAAGAGTAGAGCCTGGTGTTCACACAGGTCCAGGAGTAATTTCTGTTCTACCCACAAGAGTAGAAACATCATAACTCATAGGACATTGGGTAGAGCACTTAGTAGTGGAAAACATTTAGTCCTAGGTTGAGAACCACTCTAAAACTGCCTAATAAATCATAAAAGATAAGAGACAAAAGACTGAAACTGTTTCCAAGCTACTTAACTGCATCCTTGAACAAAGCTCAAGATTTATAGGAATACAAAAGTATCTAGCACCCAACAAAGTAAAATTCACAATGTCTAGCATCCAATCAAAGACTATCAGACATGCAAAGAGGCAAGAAAATGTGACTCATAATGAAGAAAATAATTGATTAAAACCAACTCAGAACTGATGTAGATGTTAGAAAAGTAAAATCATTATTATAATGTAATCTCCATTTTCAAAACATTAAAGATATAAAAAGACCAAAAGTGAATTTCTGTAAATTAAAACTACAATGTCTGAGGTAAAAAATGCAGTTGATGGGATTAGACATTGCAGAAGAAAAGATTTCAGGTAGAAGAGTATATAAGATTATTTCTTGGGAAGAACTGGTTAATTGTGCACTTGCTCAATGCCTGGAGTACTACTGCTTTTGTTATTATTCCAGATTTTTCAGAGTATATTAGTGGATTGGCACCACTAAAACCAGCTCAGAAATATTTTCTTGACAGTAAAGATTCTTGTCAAGATATCTTGGGTTATACTTTTGTTGAGAGAAGACTAGTTAAGGAATATTGACAAAATTAAAATATTTTGTCCTGGAAGTCCTATGTGGTATCATGTTTATGAAATATTGGTGTGAAAAATAAGAAAATTTCAGAATAATTATTTTCATGTTGATTCATAAGCGTGTGATTTTCCTAATGAGCTTTGTGAGGGCATTTGGCACATCTGTACATCTTTTGAACATCCTCAAAATACTTAGCATGGTACAGGCCATAGTGGGTGGTCAGTACTGTTTGTGCTTTTACAGAGGGAATCCTACAGCCTCCTGCTGCACTGAAACTTAATCTGCTGGGAGTAAGACAGCAGCACAAGTACCCTCTGAACCAGATGTAAATCATTGATTTATAACCCGCCTCTGGTTATCAGGTTAAAAGTGGGAGTAGGGAGAGAGGCAGGAAGAAGCTCACTTTACCAAGAAGGCTTTTCATCCTATTTTTTTAATCCTATTTTTACACAAGAGAATTAAATTCTGCATATTACTCCCTGGAGTCCTACCTTTGTTGATAGATAGTGTCGATTAGAGAAGGTACATTTTGGGTTAAATGGAAGGAATGTAGAGATTCATATGTTTGGATCGATTTGGACAGGGACTTAGGGAGCAAATTACAGAGTTAAACCCATGTCCTAGGTAACCTTTCCTCTCACGTACTGGAAGGAATAGAGTAGTCATTTTCTCATCTCTCAGTCAAAGAAACATTATCTGATGTTCAGTGGCAAAAGGAAGAAAGTAAGGGACAAGTTTCCTTGAACTTCACATTGCAATATATATGTCGCAAGATTTTTGTAGAAAGGATTTTATAAACTTTACAAATTTAGAGTCCCCACAGATTTATGCCACGGTACAAAGAACTTTCAGTGAATTACTTATTAGTAAGATGGAGAAAGCTATTTTCAAGGAACCCAGATGGAATTTTATAAACAGTCCTGCCTTTTGAGGTTTGTCTTGAAGCTGACATTGCTTGTATGTTCATTTTGTCAGGAGTAGCAGCACATGCTTGGCCTCTGTTGCTGCAGAAGGAAACGGGTGGATGAGCTTCTCACTCTGTGCATAAGAAATGCTCGACTGGGGAGGTGACGAATAATATATTAAGGAAGTGATCTCAGATATTTAGAAAAGCTTTACTGTTACTGGTGCTTAGTTATTGGCACTAAATGGTGTAAAAAAGGAAAAAGAGTAACAAGAGAGAGCTCAGGATTTCTAGTTCTTTCCTCCGTGGTTTTTTGGGGTTTGGGGTTTTTTGAGACAGGGTCTTGCTGTGTCACTCAGGCTAGAGTGCAGTGGCATGATCATCCACATTTATTTGAATTATTATTACCAAACGCATCTAGGGTTTGCTCACCTGGTGCAGTAAAGCCAGATACTGCGGCCAGAGTTACAGCAGGATAAAAAGGGAACTTTATTGCTTGGCACCAAGCAAAGAGTACAGGTAGCTGATACTTGAGACCCAAACTACCCAGTGGCTTACAACCCAGGGTTTTGAAAGGCCGGCAAAATTCTAAATCAACACATGGAGTATATACATTGGCCTGGTTTAAAAAGCCATGATATCCTGAAGTGGGGGACTTACGGGTTCTAGGTGGGTTAACAAATTCTTGGATTAGCAGAAAGGAAAGTTAAGATGGGTGGGGCAGGCTGTTGGGGAAATTTAGAACAAAGAACGGTGGTTGAAGTTCAATTTTTCAGTTCCCCCTCATCTGTATTTTCCATCCCATGAGGGGTTCTGGAAAACAATTCAAGAACTCATGTTAAGAGGCTCACCTTTTAGTTCCCATAGGAAAGCAAAAGCCCCCTTGACTTGGCTCACTTGTTCTCTCCAGGTTGCCCGTTCACTTTTCTAGGCTAGCCAGAGTGCCCGAACTTGCCCTGAAAGGACTCAAGATTTTCCTTTATTTCCATGCTTGGCAGCCCTAGGGCACTGTTCTGTCTCATACTAGAAAAAGGAAAGTCTGTATTACAGAAAAATTACTGGATGCAAGGTACCTCAAAATCCTGACCTACCAAATACAGCAGAGGCACAGAACTGAACCCCTTCTTGATGAAGAGTAAGAGGAACTAGAAGTTTCTAACAAGGATTTACCAACTAGAGCAAGAGCTTTCAACCAGTTAATCAAAGCTAATAAGTGAGGTTGTGATGATACTGAAAATACAGCAAGAGAAAGAGGTAAAACCCCAGAGGGAGTCATTGAGTACTCAGCTGTGTTCTGAGTAAGATGCAGTGAGCTCCAGATGGTACAAGGTGATGGCTCAGAAAGAAGAGGAAAGGCAAGAATCCATAAAAGAATTTGCGTCAGAAAAGCACTTGACACAAGGTCAGATGGTGTAATACAGCAGTTCTCAACCTGTGGGTCTCAATCCCTTTTTAACAATGAAAATACGTTGTGGCATTAGGAAGGTTGAGAACCACTGGTATAATAACAAAGCACCTTTCCTTCAGCTAAGAGGATCATTTTCTTATTTGTGTGCTTGTACTCAACAAGGAAAATGTCTGTGAGGAATGGCAACGACCCACCTCAGTTCAGATTTGACTGATTTCTTAAATCCAGAACTGCAGTGGAGCTCCAGAGATGTAACACCTTAATTACCTTGATTGACAGAGAAGGCCGATGCACAGGGCTAGGAAGAGGTGAGCTCTGATTGCCAAAGACTATTTCCTTTAAAGAGTGTCTAGGTTGCAGGGCAGGGAGTGGTCACACAGGCAGAGCCCAGCAGACCCCTGAGTGGGGAGCTTGAGCTGAGCTCCTGGGGAGACCCAGGCTGTCCAGAGTTCACAGAGAGGAGGGAGGGTACAAAGGGGGTCTCAGGGTGCTCACGAGCATCCAGCAAAGTACCAGTCCACACGGGTGTGAGGAAACCACTTGACACATGTACGATGTGGATGAACCTCAAAATAATTATGCTAAATGAAATGAAGGACAAGAAAATATTTTAACACAAAACATATTTCTTTGATGCATTTTGAGATGGCTATCAGAGAGCCTGCAAACAGCAGTAGTCTTGCAAAGCTGTCTTTTGTGGGAGAAATTTATATCTGTAGAAAATTCTGCATTGATGCTGCTAGGTCTTTCCCTGTCCTGATCTAAGAAAGATTGACTGAGAGTCTGACACCTTTAAAGGCTTAAGAGAAACATTTACAGCTTTCTGTGAGCTGCTGCCTGTAAGCATTCATCTACATCAGCAGTTCCCAACCTTTTTGGCACTAGGGACTGGTGTTCCACAGATAGGGGTATTGGGTAGTTTTGATATGACTCTGCAAGCAATTGAGTTCCTATGGTCTTCATGCAGTCAAACCTCTCTGCCAATGATAATCTGTACTTGCAGCAGCAGTGCTAGCATCACCACCTCAGCTCCACCTCAGATCATTAGGCATTAGATTCTTATAAGGAAGAGCAACCTAGGTCCCTCATGTGCACAGCTTACAGTAGGGTCCTATGAGAATCTAATGCTGCTGCTGATGTGACAGGAGGCGGAGCTCAAATGGTGATGCAAGCTATGGGGAGCAGCTATAAATACAGGTGAAGCTTCCTTGCTGGTCTACCACTTAGTTCCTACTGAGTAGCCTGGTTCCTAACCCACTATGAACCAGTATAGCCCAGGGTTGGGGACCTCAGATCTACACAAGACCATAGACTTGCTTGCTCTGCTAGCAAGTCTTTTCTTCCCTCCTTTCCATAATCTGTCTTGCTATGATAACCTGTGGTGACACCATAGCCTGCTTTGGGCCATGCTTTGAGCCTCCATTCTTTCTATAACCTCAAGATATGGTATATAAACTTCTGCACCTCACTGGGGAGTTGGGTATTCACTCTGCGATTCTCCCTGGGTGCACGTTCATTAAATTTCTATGCCATCCTAGCATTCTAGGAGGCCAAGGAGGGTGGATCGCTTGGTCTTGGAAGTTCAAGACCAATCTGAGCAAGAACAAGACTCCCATCTCTAAAAATAGCTGGGCATTCTGGTGGGTGCCTATCATCCCATCTACTTGGGAGGCTGAGGCAAGAGAATCACTTGAACCCAAGAGTTTGAGGTTGCTGTGAGTTATGATACCATGGCACTCTACCGAGGGTGACAAAATATCTCAAAAAAAAGAAAAAATTGTATGCCTTTTCTCCAATTAATTGTCTTTTGTGAGTTGACTTTTTTCAGGAAATCTTAAGACAGTCTTGGTCCTTATAGAAAGAAGATAGATTATTAGAAAAAGAGTACATCATTTATGATTCCATTTATATAAGATAGAAATAGAAACAAAATAGATTAGTGATTGCTAGGGGTTAGGGGTCGGAGGGCAACAGGCAGGGAGGGGCATAAGGAAGAGATTACAGTGGGGTACAAAGAAGCTTTGGGGCATGAGGATATGTTCCCTATCTTGACAGAGGACATGGTTCATAGATTTTCACATATATCAAAACTTATTACATTGTATATTTTGTCAGCTATGCTTCAATAAAGCTCTTTTTTAAGAGCCTTCACTAAAAGATCATGTAGTTTAAGCATCCCTAATCTGAAAATCCTGTAAGGCTCCCAAACCCCAAACTTTTGGAATGCCAACATGACACTCAAAGGAAATGCTTATTGGAATATTTCAGATTTTGGATTTTCAGATGAGGGATGCTCAAGTGGTATGTATTCTGCAAATATTCTACAATCCAACTCAATCTGAAATCCAAAACAGTTCTGGTCCCAAGCAATTCAAGTAAGAGATATTCATCCTATACCAATAAAAAACAGAGTAGCTCCCCTCTCAGAGTAGAGCTGAGCAAATGAAGGAGGGGCAAGCCCAGATAACCCCTTTGTAACTCTTTTCCCAACTCCAACTATCTATACTAAGATTTTTTGTGTTCTAAGGTGTTTCTAGGTTTTAGAGATGTATTTTTGGGATCTATGTGGTCAAATATTACTCGTGGTGTAACTTTATGCAATTTTGCATTTTAGGACTCATGAATCAAGCAAACAAACATGAAAAATGGATTAAGGCTGATGCCCCAAAAGGCACTGTAAGTTTTAGAAAGCAAAGCTGGTTTCAGTCCCTGAAACTGCAGGACTAAGTCTGGTTCGAGTTGTCGTTATGATTTTTAACAATAATTGGCAGATCTTTGAGGACAAAAATGCAAGGTCTGCTGTTCCTATAAATGTTAATAATAACAAAATAAGAATGAATACTGGTTAATTGTTTCAGGAGGGCTTTTTCAAAATTTGTACCTAGCTATTGTATTCCTTTTCTATTGTTTTCTAATCACCACAAATTTAATGATATAAAATAATACCCACTTACCACATAGTTCAGGAGGTCAAGAGCTTAGCATAATTAGGTTCTCTGCTCAGGGAATGGCAAGGCTGGAGTGAACGTGTCGGCCAGGCAGAGCTGTGGAGGCTTTGAGGAAAAATCTGCTTCCAAAGTCATTCATTTAATTAGCAAAATTCAGTTCTTTGTGACTGGGTATGACTGAACTCTCCATTTTCTTGCTGCCATCAGCCAGCAATCAGTCTAGCCTTCTAGAGGCCACCTGTATTGCTGTATCAAGCCAGCAATAATAACATTCAGTTCTTCTCATGCTTTGAATGTCTGACTATTTCTGTAAGCAGCTGGAGAAATCTCTGCCTTTAAAGGGCTGACTTGGTCAGGCCCACCCAGGATAATCACTGTTTTGCCATATAATGTAACATTATTTGGGGAGTGCTATCTCTTTATCTCATCATATGTATAATTTCCACTTCCATTCAAGGAGAGATTATACAAGGCATCAGTGTGGGGGGATGGGGGGAGGAGTTATGTTAGAATCCTTTGTACTATAGCTCTCATGTGACAGGTTTTCTGCTCTATATCCATTATGTCACCAATGTAACTTTAAGCTGTGAATAAAAAACTTGTAAATGTGAAGCAGTTGCTACTGATTCTTAATATCTTTTGTGTAATTCAGAAATATCTCATTAGGGGGAAAGAAACCTTCATCTATTTTACAGCCCAGTGTATGAAGATAGATTTTCACTTTTATAATGGTATACTGTATATAGTTATTTTATAAATTTCATTGCTAACTTGCTACTCTAGGAACATTTATTATACAACACTGAATACACCTATCTATTGGATTATAATTTTTATGATTAATATAAAATCAATTCTTTTTTTTTGAGACATAGTCTTTTTTTTTTAATTTTTAGACACACTCTTACTTTGTTGCCTTCAGTAGAGTGCTGTGGCATCATACCTCACAGCAACCTCTAACTCTTGAGCTCAAGCGATTCTCTTGCCTCAGCCTCCTAAGTAGCTAAGGCCCAGGCACCCACCACAACACCCAGCTAGAGACCAGGTCTTTTCTTAGAGACCAGGTCTCGCTCTGGCTCAGGCTGGTCTTGAACTCATGAGTTCAGGTAATCCACCCACCTTGCCCTCCCAGAGTGCTAGGAATACCAGGTGTGAGCCACTGCACCTGGCCTATAAAATCATTCTTAAACACTGATTTTTAAAAAGCGTTTCCAATATTGTGATTTGTAATAGTCTCCTTTTTGTTAATATTCCATTTCTTTAGAGTTCTCTTTTTACATATTTATGAAACAAAAAGCTTTGCTCATCCTTCATGAAATAAGAATGTTGTCAAGTATGAAAGATACTCACATATTGTATATTTGGTATGGTTGTGATATGGGTGTTATACTATTAAATAGAGAAAACTCTGAGGCAATGAGACCATTTTTATAATCTTTATTCATCCTCGCACAATAATATAAATATTTTCGTGACTAAAAATAAAGTTGAGGAAGTTAGCCAACTACAGTCCTAAAGATCATGAGCTTAGCAGCAGTCAACTATTTTTAAAGTTATTAGTGGAACTGTACTTATTTGGATCTCAGTAAGTCCCAAACAGAAAGGAAAAGCTGCCGTATTTTACTCTTAGACACAGGCTCATGTATACAGATACTAAAGGGGTGAAGACCTTAGTCATAGCTCTGATATTTCGAGTACTCTGCCCTGAGCACTTGGAGATTTCTCTTCCTGTCCACTTCTGGGCCTCCTCTCACAGCTCACTTTTTCTAACACCTATTCCTTGTATTGATGTAGCTACAAAATTCTCCCCAAAATGAATGAATGTGTTTCTCCTTTTTGTTTAAAAGAGGATATTGCTCAGAGAGTTCTGGAACACACCTCTGACAGTAAAGCAGCCTGCTGGGTTTCTGGAGCGCAGAATAGGGCGTGTGCCCCTTAGCTGTTCTTCCCTGTGCAGACGTTATTCCTTTAGAAAGCAGTGGCCTCTTTTATAGGCCTCTCCAGTTGTGTACATGAGACACTTGCAGACAGACTTCTGAAGCCAACTTCTATGCAGCAGCCAGAAATCTCCAAATTTAATTAAAAATTGTTTTAGCTATTTTAACAGTCATCTTAAGTCTCTTGGCTTAGGTCTTAAAACTCCTACTAACTGATTCCCCTGCCTGCATGTCCATTCCCAGGAACCTTTCCACACCTACATGATATTACCTTGTTTAAGAAACTTTCAAAATGAAACTAAGGGGGAGAGAACTATTAATATATATTTTTGAGACAGTCTTACTTTGTCATCCTCAGTAGAGTGTGGTGGCATCACAGCTCACAGCAAGGTCTGACTCTTGGGCTCAAGCAATCCTCTTACCACAGCCTCCCAAGTAGCTGGAACTACAGGCACCCACCACAATGCCTAGCTAGTTTTAGAAACAGGGTCTTACTCTCGCTCAGGCTGGTCTTGAACCCCTGAGCTCAAGCGATCCACCTGCCTCAGCCTCCCAAAATGCTAGGATTACAAGCATGAGCCACCATGCTAGGCCTAGAGCTATTAATGTTAAAAGCATTCAGCTAATACAAAGTACTGTATAATGATACTTTGTACAGCCCTTTCAAAACTTTTCAAAAGAACTTTATACCTTAAGTTTTTATCCTTATTTCAAATTTGTAAGATACGAAAATGAATTGGCCCCAAGTAAGAGATAAGTAATTGAGGACAGTGAAAGGTTAAAAGGTTAAAAGACTGATCTAACATTACTGACACAGCTTGTTTGTGGCAGTCAGAATAGGGTTGTACTTTGTCTTGGATACTTGTCAACATCAGTGCTACATAATATCAAATAATGATAAAAATCTGTGGTTGAAGGCTTATTTAAAAAAAAAAAAAAGTAGACAAGCAACTAATAGCCTATACTTTCTAGCATAAAATTGAAGGAACGTCTTTTTTGTCATAGCATAGTTTAAAAATCCTTCCATAGTGCAAATTTGATTAAAAAGAGATATTTCTGAGACATTGCAGATGTCTTTCTATTTACAGATAGTTACTGTTTCTATTTAATTTTCCCCTCACTGTTAAGTCAAATGTTGACATGAATTCAGGGTCAATACACAGTTCTATTTTGTTAAATGTCTGGAAATGACAAGAAAGCCCTGTTTCCTTTGAAAATATATGTTTGTTCCCTATCATAAAGCTTCACAGATCCTTATGTCACCATCCTGGCTCAAAATCCTTGACTTAGAGCCAAGATGTCTTGGGGCCACGTATGCTTTCTTTTTCCTTCTAAATTCTTTCTCCAAAAAGTTACATTTCCCGGTGTTGTTTCACATGCCTGTAACTTTAGATTTGATAAGCTCATGGAAACTTTTGGTTTGATTAAGTTAAATTTAGGTAGAAAATTTACATCACAGTATAGTGCTTGATTTGACTTCTTTTTTAATAATGATCATTTAGACAGAGAACTAACGATGTGAGGAATACATGTAGGTGGGATAAGAACCAGAAGATGACTTGTTGCCTGTTTATATTGTTATTGAGATCCAGGTAATGAAATACTTGCATCACAAGCAGAAAAAGTTGCCAACTTCTAGATTTTTCATTCTTCTTTCTCTTCGTTACTGACTACAGACCTTTTCACCGTCAACTCTCCGGAGTCTTGAGATGATTTAGGTCGTTTCATTTCCTGATTCACCCTAATAGTCTTGCCTTCACTGTCATATCCAAACCAGCTAGGAGGGTCATTAGAGCTATATTCCTGCTGCTGAACTATAGATGACATTTTCAGAGCTGCCTCCCTGTAACAACAGTGATTAGCATTAGCGAGTTGCATAAGTAATCCCTAGTTCAGAATTTTCAAACCAGACCAAATTTGGAGCTGGAGAACTCACTGTCACAAGTCAAATTCACTTCAGGGCCCTCTTGCCTTGTTAAGAAGGGAGGATATGGGAAATTGTGCAAATAAATAGGGTCCCAAAGCCTAAATAGCTCTCTGGTTCAGCCAGTTCAGAGATTAACAGGCACAGTGACTGGGTAAGGAAACTGCATGTGGCTATGGAGTGGGCACACTGAGGTCATTCCATTTACCCTGCTGTTGAGAAAGCCCCCTGCCTGGAATCGCCCTTTTCTTTGATGAAGGAGTGACCCAACCAACCAACCTGTGAAGACTGACCAGGCGCCAGGGCAGGAGCTGTGAACCCGGACTTCACAGATCTCTTCTGAATACATGGATGAACTTCAGGGAGGTCCATGAACTCCCTGAAAGTTCGTAGAGTCTTGTCTATAAATATGCATATTTTTCTGAGGAGAAGGTTTGTGACTCAAAGGTGCCCATAACCAAAATGATGAAAAATGCTGTTATAGTCTTCTTAGGAAGAAATAAGGAAGGAAGCAAAGAAGATATCAGGAAAAAAGTTTATCTAACTTGAAAATAAAGCCATTCTGAAGACAGAACTTCTTTTTTTAGGGCAGTACTTCAAATCACACAAGACTAGTACTAAAAAGAAATGAGTAACTGGGTACTTCTGCTGGATTCGAAATGAGTAACTATGATGTTTATCCAGGAAGGGATGAACTTTCCCACAACTGCTCTTTGTCATACTGAGTTATGAACTACAAACGTCTGGAAACAGAGTCATTGACGTGGAGGCGGCATTGCCATGCACTTGGAGTTAAGTTTGTGCTAACTGGCCCTATGTGTTCAGGTAAGGCAATGAAATTGGAAAAAGCAGAGAGATATCAGTTTAAAATGCTATTTCACATCAGTGACTTCTTAGATGTATTGAAATGATCAGAATCAACAGGGAGATAACCAAAGCACAGTTAATTCTCTCACCACATTGCTTTTTGTCTTATGTATTTGCTCTCACACAAAACTTCTACAAGCTTAAAGGACAATTGGAGTAAAAGCAATTGTCCAGTGCTAATTTCAATCATAGTTTGGAGCCCCCAGTCCCCATGGACTAAAACTTGGCAAACAAGTTTCTTCTCTTTTGAGAAAAATTTGTTCTCAAATTTAAAAACAGTTAAGTTTGTGTTCAAAGGTATTTGGCATTCTGTTATTTTTATAAATCTTTCTTTAGTGCTATCCTACATTTTAAACTTCATATATAATAATCTTTGTGTTTCCTCTAACTACACGTAGAACATTCTTAAACAAAAATAATAGGCTTATATCATCTGCTTCCCCTGTATTCTTTTCCTGATGATATTTCTCCCTTCTTGGTTCTTTGGAGTTGAGATTACCATATCTTTCAAGGTGTTTTTTGAAGATTTTCACCCCCAAGGACTTAACACAACATAATCCAAAGTGTTGACAGATTATGAGGATAAAGCATTGGCACCATCAGCTTCATGTGGGTAAAATACTGTCCTAGGCAACACAGCTCCACTGTGACTTACCCCTCACCCCATCTCTATGAGTCTAAACATTATCATCTTTAAAAGCTCCAAACAACCCAGTCTCTTCCTCCTCTGAACATCTGTAGGAAGTTAATCATAGAATTAATTTCTTTCTAATACATAGTCTTGTGGCATTATTTGTAATTTTAAAATTTGTTATTTTCCTTTTGTTTAAGAAAGTAGTACGTTATTTAAGGGTATATTCCATTTCTTTGTATCTCCCTGAAAACGAACATTAACAGCCAGAACAAGAGGTTTCATCAGCTCAGACCAAGAAAGGAAGTCCTGTAACTCTGGGGGCTTCTGCTGCTTTGCTGGGCTAGAGGAGGAATTCTCACATGCCTATTTCCAGCATCTCACTCCCAAGCAGCAGAGCTCTGACACACACACTGCACAGCTCATAATGATTCCACGCCACTGACATTGACTAGCACAAGAGTACTACAGGTTATAGCAACAAACATCTGGACCTATAGGAAAAGAGAATAATTATTTTAGGAAGTAAAAGATTTGCACATACCAGTTGACCAAAGTATATCATACCCTTAGCTTCAGAACAGGAACAGTTAACTGGTAAAAAGGTAATGCTAAGTTTGGGCGTGTGTAACACTATATCCTATGGTTGGTTCCCCAGTCCTCGACAAGCATTAGGTGGTAATTGTGATGTAAAACAATTAGCAAGTAGTGGGGATTTGAGAAGATAACAAGAAAAGCAAAGGTGGTGATGTTGACTCCTCAGTATAGATAAGAAAAACAGGGAGTGAATAGGGAGACCACTCACTGAACGTGATGTGACGGGACAGAATCAGCATGCCCAATGGCATGTGCCTTTTTTTTCTTTTTTGAGAAAGAGTCTCACTTTTTCGCCCTAAGTAGCTCACAGCAACCTCAAATGTTTGGACTCAAGTGATGCTCTTGCCTCCGCCTCCCAAGTAGCTGGGATACAGGTCCCCTCCACAATGCTTGGCTATTTTTTAGAGATGGGTTCTCACTCTTACTCTGGCTGGTCTAGAACTCCTAAGCTCAGGCAATCTACTTGCCTTGGCCTTCCAGAGTGCTAGGATTACAGGTGTGAGCCACTGCACCTGGCCAGTGTGTACATTTCTTAAATTGGCTTATTCCTTTGTCCCCTGCCCCCCTTACACTAGCTCTTGGTGATGAGTGCCGCACTCCATCACAGCCACAATCAGCTTCAGTGAAACTAAACATCAGTGGGACCCTGAGCACTAGAAGAGATGCTAACTGACTAGAGGGGAGCAAGGAATCAGGTCTCAGACCCTCTCCCAATCCCAGGCTCAAGTGCTGGAAGGCTAAGGCATCCTGCAGTCTGGTGTGTCTCTAGGGCCTATTTTAGTCCTACATGATTTCATAGCAAGGGTGGTCTTGGATGAAAAACTGAAAATCTGAATCTGTCTTGGAGAAAAGCTAGGATTAATTTTAGAGACATTTGAAGGCTCATGTAGACTGCCCCTATTCCACTTCCCTACCCTTCAGAAAACCCTTAGCCCCTGAACTCGCTGTCCTCACCACCTTACCAGGACCTTTGGCATCCTCACATGGACTAAGACTCAGCACCTTGCCAAGAGAACAGATCCACATGGAGACTGCCAGTAAGTTTTTCTGAGTTCTTTATCACAGTATCCTATGTAGCTATAAAAAGAAAGGTGGGGATGTTGACTCCTCCATGACAAGCCAGGGTACATTAGCTATGTAGCTATAAACTTCTAAAAAGTATCAGGTAACATGAAAATATAGAAACTAAATGTTCCTTCCAAAAACAGACAGATATTTCTCCCTCTCTCTCTTGTTAATAGCTTCTTTCTCTAATATGGTCAACACATGGGAACTAGGAAGTACTGAAAAGAAAATATATCCCTGAGATATCACCTAACCCCAACAGCACGTGTCTCCCCTCATTGACCACATCTCTTGGATGTCAGAGCTTTAAAAGAAGTCAAGAATCTAAAGATAAAAAAGCATCATAGTAATGATTAAGATCTAGGTATTTATGGCATGTTCTGCCTCTTATTTGTGACTTTGGGCATGTTAGTTAGCCTGCTGGCACCAGTCTCATCCATTTCTATGGTGGTAGAGTATTTGTGAGGATTATGTAATATATGTGAAATAGGATTTAGCACAGTACATGGCAAATAATAATTGTCAAATAGCATCATGCATTCACACTAGTAACACTAAAAGTCAGCAGCCCCAGATCAGAAAGTGTGGACCCTTCCCATGAGCTGGAGAGAAGAACTCTGACGAGACTTTTATTTGCCAGCAATACAGACATTTCAGGGTGCCTGGGCAGTAGGGACTGCCTGAGTTTATGCTTCTAGCAATTGCTAAAGAAGGCCTTCAGAGAATCTTTATATAGTTATTTGAGGCTCTGAAGGCCACTAAGACTTTCTCTACTAACCTCTCCAGGGTTGAAAGTTTTGGGCTTCAGACACAAAATATCAGAAAGTTTTCTTTACTTTTTGCTAACTATAGAATTAATTCTTCTTCAGCTTCTCCTAGGTTCTTCAGGCCCTCTTGGGTCGTAGGGGCCATGTGGGGGTCTCTCTTCTGTCTCCTACCCTTTCTCCCATGGCACTATCTTTCTTGCTTTCTGTCAACGAGCACCCTAAGTTGAGTGGCTGTCTCACAGCTGCTTCCTACACAGGCAGACTTTCATGTCATGTTTTATGATCGGAGATCTTACCTAGTCCTCCTTAAAATAAAGGAGGCTTTATTGTGTGTCCATAGAGGTTTCTGGGGTCACTTCCTAGGAGCCCTGCAGACTCTGGGGTTGGCAGAATGACAGATATAGCTTATGTTGCAAATTCTCTTGCAAAGGAGCTACAGCCAATTTGCTCACTGACCCAAAGTTTGCTGCTTTTCTAGTTCAGGTAGCATAGGCTGAGCAGACTTCTTTGATTAGCAAAGCTGGTATATTTTCTGATTCCATTGAATATGAAGGAATTTATACATAAAACAGTTTCTTGTGAAAGCTGTAATTGGATTTTAAGGGTTGCATCATACAATGTTTTCACGTTCAAAATGGAATCAGATGTGTACAGTCCATTGCTTTGGGATTCAAAGTTTTTGAACCTCTTTCCAAGCAAGGAAAATCTCCCTTTTCCCAGTTGTTAAAGGTTCCATTTTACCCAGACAAGAAAAAACCACTGCAGTTGAGGGAACCCAAATGGCTCTTTGTAAATGGTGAACATAATTAAGGGATTGAGATCTTTGAGGGCTTGAGTTGTGCTATGTCCACCTACAAAGATCACTCCAACTCCACGAAGGACGCTGCTCTACAGCCCTTGAGGTAACCCCAAAGAGCTGTGTGTGGCCAGGACTTGCCACTTCTCTAATCAAAGTTTGGAGGCCCAGATATCTCAGGAGCCCCTTACTGATAAGCTGCACCCTCTCCTAGATGTTGGACGTAAAGATAGATGTTTCTGAGATTTACTGTCCAAACACTGGGACTCTCCAAGCCACTCTGTAGTAAGGACTATCCTTTCCATTGCTAAACAAAGATAGAATCAAAGGATTCTAGGCCTGTTTCCTGCTGGAGCTAAGCAGGGGTGGAGACTCTGGAGAGATTAAAAGGTGGTGGTATGGCCTCTTTAGACAGATGTACAGACCAACCAACCCCCCCCACCCCAGGCATCAGGGCCACGTCTCCTCCTACTTTTGACCAGGCTTCATAATAGAAGACAAAACAGGCCTTCTGGCTGCCCTGGCTTTAACAAGGGGATTTTTCATACATCCTGCTAGTTAATTCGAGTTTTGCACTGGGGTTTGGGGACAAACCTTAGCTAGGAGCAAAGTCTTACTTTGCCTTGTTTGGTTTTCTTTGCATAGTTTTTATCGAGCAGCCTAGCAAGAGGATGGAGTAGTCAAAGGTGGGATTGGATATTACTGGGTATCTTGCGTCTCCTTGACCAGATATCACACTAATCATACCTCAGCATCCCACGTGTCTCAGTCCACGTGTTGCTGTAACAGAATACCATAGGCTGGGTAATTTAAAAAGAAATTTATTTCTGAAAGTTCTGGAGGCTAAGACTTCTAATACCAAGGTGCCAGAAATTGGCAAGGACCTTCTTGCTGCATCATCCCATGATGGAAGCCAAGGTGGTAGGGACAGAAGGGGGCCATGCTTATCCTTTTATCAGGAACCTACCACTGCAACAACTAATCTAAGTCCATAATAATGGCCTTAATCCATTCATGAGGACAGAGCCTTTGTCACCTGATAATCTCTTAAATGTCCCACTTCTCAACACTGTTGCTTTGAGGATTAAGTTTCCAACATGTGGGCTTGGGATACATTCAAACCACAGCATCATACCATGATGGACCATACCAGAGGACCGTGCCAGAAAGTCTCCATTCACTCTGTCTAAAATCCCACTTTTAGAAGTTCAGTAAATAGTGATTGGCAAAATGCAATCAAAAGGCTAGATGCTAAATTCTTTGAAATAAAATGTTATTCATTCACTGATTCACTGTCACCTTGTCTAAAGTTGGCTGTTTAATGAGTTTGGCAGAGACTCCTAGGTCTGACTTCATGGTTATGTTCTTTAAACAAGATTAGTAATATTCATATCAGAGTTACCTGCAGACCCATCACAAAGGGTCTTCAAACATTTTTTAAGGACCTGTCCCTTGTATCTGACCTGCTAGTTGGCTGCCTTTCTCCCTACAGGCCTGGGGTCAGTAAGAGTTGCTGTTTCACAAGTAATTTTTCTTTCCTTCTTTGTCCCTTTCTTTCTTTCTTTTTTTAGCACATAACCTTGGGTCAGAAAGCATTTTCTTCCTCATTCCTCAAGTGACCAGAGCTCATGGTTCAGCTCATGCCAATGCTATTTAACCAAGAAATTTCCTCTGTGAAATCTATAAGCTTAGACCACATTATGCACTTTAAACTTTAATAATGTTAATTCTTAGTATTAGTTCCTAGCCTACAGAATAGCGCCTGACCTTCAGGGAATGGCCAAGGATTTTCATGTTAAGTAATTCACAGGCTACTTTAGCAGGTCAGTTAAAATGCTGGTACATTTTTGCCCTCAGTGAAGAGGGAAAAACTTAACTGTGAACTTGAGTTTAATTAGATTATTTTCTTCACCTCTAGAAAGGATGACTAAATGGACTATACTTTGATAAATGAGTAGAAGAAGAGTTTGAGGGATGAGTAGAGGAAGAGTTAGTGGTAATGTTTCAGGGAGCAGAGGTAAGGTGTTGGACACCTGCATGGTCTAGGAAGGTTAGGTGCTTAAAGGAGAAGGGCTACTGGAAAGGGGATATGAAACCACCAAGATCATTTTAGAAGAGAGCATCCTTTGGTTCAACTCAAAATGTTGACTTCAGTTAGGCAAAAAAAATAGAATGAAGCTTCCTAACACTGAAAACCACTAATGCCATGGCCACATACATATTATTCAGAAAAGTAACTAAAAACTACTTTTATATTCAGGTACATACTTGGAAATGCGTCCACAGTATTGCATCTTAAGGATCCGGAGTTGTTTACAGCCTATCTGAAGGGCCTGAAGCATTTGGTCAGTGAGCAGGACACAACCAGAGACATCCAAAATGTGCACATAATGGCATTTTGCTGATAACATCTCTATCCCTGAGTCAGTAATCTGAAGACACAGCCAGAACAAAGTATTGGTTATTCAAACAACCACCATCTCAGGTAAGAACAATGCCTTAGTCAGTTCAGGCCATTATAATAACATAATATGGACTATGCAACTTAAACATCAAACATTTATTTCTCACCATTCTGGAGGCTGGGAAGCCTGCAAATCTGGTGTTTGGTGAGGGATTTGGTAGGGCCCCTCTTCCCCATATGCAGAGTCTGCCTCTGCCTTCTCGCTATATTCTCACGTGGCAGAGAGAGTTCTTGCCTCTTCCTCTTCTTATAAGGACAAAACCTCATCATGAAAGCTTCACCCTCATGACCTCTTCTGTACCGTTTACCTCTCAAAGCTCCCACTTCCTAACAGTGTCACACTGGGAGTTAGGGTTTCAGCATAGGAATTTTTGGAGGACACAATAATTCAGTTCCTAACAACAGAAATCAGGATACTTGCAGATTTTTTCACTCAGCTTTCCCATGATGGGTTTGTAGTTAAAGTTAGTTGTTTAACTGTTTCCAGATAATGTCAGAACAATAAAACATCTGCCTTAAGTGGCACCAATAGACATCATGGCCTTGCTGTTATTTTCTTTTAGGAGTGAGTCCTCTGGTTTGGATGGGAAACTTCATCAAAATTTCTTTAGTAATGTCTGCCTCCCCAATAAAGCAGCTCATGGAATGCTATAGAGCTGTTACTTGCCTTTAAATGTAAAATCCCCTCTAAAGCACCATCAATTTAGAAACATATGTTTATGTTTCAAAACTACAAAATATATATCCCCTGAAGTTAACCTGCAGACAGGATCAGATTCCTATGAGGAGTCTGGACATCTCTGATGGATTGTATATAAGAAACAAGGGGTAACTTGGAAAGGATAAGTAGGTAAAACAGATGTTTAGAAGCAGGGGAGAAGGAAGAGAAGAAGCCACAAAGACTCGTGAATCCCTTTCTGAGAAATTCTGCCAGGGGTTCCAACATCTCACAGATTTTCCCACATGTCCTGGAGAGGCAATTCAACTAAGATTATTTCACTTACTCAGGGTTTAGCTTTAGAATTTATAGCTGAGCCGAGACTTGGTACAGAATCAACTAGATTACTCTCACTAAAGGAATTTTTTTCCAACTGGATTTAATTTCTCATTTTAAATGTTTGAACATTCTAAAAAACATACATTATGAGGCTGGGCTCTTGTTTTTAACATAAAGTTAAGAGAATTGTGCAGTGAAGCCCTTCAGTTTGAAATATACTTTTTAAGTTTGGGAAAATACATGTTGTCATTGTCTAATCGTGTCCTATTTCCAGAACATACTCAGGACCAAGGTTCAACATTGCAAATCATTCTCAAAGAAAAATGCTTCAGACAGTTCTGCCATACTGTGTGGGTCTCTGAGGATCTGATGTCATTGGGGGGAAGGAGCTCTCAGAATTGTAGAGGAAATGAACAATGAGGTGATGGAAAAGTCCGGGCAGGTGGAGCTCAGAGAGTAGGTTTGGTTTGATACTAGGGGAGAGCTAAAAAGGGGCCTGACAATTCCTGGAGAAGTTCAAAAACTGAGGTGACATTGTTGGGATTTATGGATTGAGGTCTGGGAACCCAGGATGGAGATGGCTTGGCTGCATTCTTACTACCAGCTGCAAGTGCTCCTAGCACCACACCACTGGGCAGGGATTATGTTACTCCCCACACAACTATGTTACTCTGGAAAAAAAAAGGTTTTGGTCTTTTCTTAAATTATTTTATATTTTAGAAATAATCCAAAACATTACCAAAAAGAATTGGCAAAAATAGCAAAGGAAAACAAATGCATCACTTGAATTAACATAACTACTGGTTCTCCATTCCTAGTGCCCCATTAACAGAATTGTACATATGCTAATTAAATTAATTTTGTATCCTACTTTTTTTTTTTTTTAAGAGACAGAATTTTGCCAGATTTTCCAGACTGGCTGCAAACTCCTGGGATCAAGCAATCATTTCACCTCAACCTCCCGAGTGGCTGGGGCACTAGGCAGGCACTACCATGCCCAGCTTGCATTCCGCTTTTTTTGTTTTTACTAATGCATTTCCATACTACTTCACAGTCTTCATACTTATAATCTTTAGTAGTTATAAAATGTTTGATTTAATAGACACAGTTTACTATTCCTATATTTCTGGTCATTTCAGTTACTTTCAAATTTTTATTATTTAAACAACATTTTGATGATTGTGTTTGTGAATATAGTCTTCTCTAGATTTTGCATTGTTTCCCTTACAATAGATTTCAGAAGGTGTACTTAATGGGGTATGCCATGCTTTGAATGCTTGTCCCCTCCAAAGTTCATGTTGAAGCTTAGTCCCCAGTGTGGCACTAGTGAGAGGTAGGGCTTTTAAGAGCTGGTTGTATCAGTAGGGCAGCCTTCATGAAGGGATGGATTAACTGATTAAGAGGTTAATGGTCTGCTGGGTTATCACGGGAGTGGGACTGGTGGCTTTATAAGAAGAAGAAGAAGAGAAGCCTGAACTGCCTTATAAACATACTTGGCTCTCTGGCCACCTGATGCCCTGCCACCCCAGGACTCTGCAGAGTCCTCACCAGCAAGGAGGCTCTCACCAGGTGCTCCCCCTCAACTTTGGACTTCCCAGCCTCCAGAACTGTAACACCTTTTATTTCTTATAAATCAAGTCTCTGTCATAAGCAACAGAAAATAGATCAAGACAGAGTTTGACTATTTCTGTTGCTCTTATTTACATATTTTCACATTATTTAACAAAAGGATCATACTTGCCTATCATGCCATCTGCAACATAAGAACTGGTTTCGCTGAACCCTGGCCACTCACTGGACATAACCATTAACATTACATAATTTGGTAGGTCATAAATGATACTTCAAATAATGTTTTAACTTGGATTTATTACGTCGAATCTTTTCCACATTGATTACTAGTAGTATTTTATCTAGTTTGAATCCCAGCTCTGCCACTATCTAGTTGTGTGACAAGAGACAAGTTGCTTAAATTTTGTGAACTTCAATTTACCCATTTATAAAGTACTTACCCAAGATTGCCATAGGATTAAATGAGATAATGTAGGGAACCAGTGACTAGCATATGGTAAGCACCCAATCAATAATAATAGTTATAATTGTGATTATTCATCTCCTTTATCATTAATCTATGGGATCTGCTTTTTGTTTTTGAAGTAGGAGCTCTTTATACAAAAGAGAGCTGGACTGTTGTCTTTCATGTTTGCTGAGTTGTGCTATTGTTTTTCCCCACAGTTAGTGTTTTGATTGTCTGGGAAGTCGAGTAATTTCGCTAGCACTAGTAATGATCCCAAGAAAAGAAAACCTCCTCAAAGATGGGCAGCAAGAGAAGGATCTGAATAGGCCCCCAAGTAAACTATTGGTAAAACTATTGGCCACTAAGTAAACAATTGGTTTCACGATATATTAACTAATAAAAATCTATAGGCAGGAAGAAATAACTTACTTTGAAAATTAGACCAAAAACAGGTGCCCGAATTTTTGCACTAGCTTTTTGATAAGCATCTAAATCTTGGGGAGGTTTCAAATATAGTAAAAATATTTGGGATATACTTGCAAGAGAAAGAGAGGTTTTTGGGAAATTATCTTCTTCAATATTAGGCTCTATTTGGCTATTTCCTGTTTTATTCTCTTTATTTATTTGTGAGAATATAGCTGTGATAGATTAAAAATGGCCACAAATACTTTGTAGCTACTCACGGCAAAAAGAGTCTGTTTACCCACCTCTTCAATCTAGGCTAGTGTTATGACTTGTCTTGTGACCAAAAGAATGGACAGGAGTCATATTCTTCTTCTGAGTCAGGCCTCAAGAGGCCTTGCAGCTTCCTCTTTGCCCTCTTGAAATGTATTGCTGCCGTGTGAAAAAGCTCGGTCAACCTATGTGAGGATGAGACCACATACAGCAAGAAGAAGCTATGCTAGCCTAGGCCCCCTTGGCCAACCAGCTCTACATGCAGCCAAGAGATTACTGCAGCTACATGAGCAACCCTGGGTACAACCTCTATCAGAAGAACCCCCCCAAGACCAGTCCAAACTGCTGGCTCACAGAATTGTGAGCAAACAAAATGGCAGTTGTTAAAGTCACTGAGTTTTAGAGACACTGGTTATACAGCAATAGATAACTGACACATTAGCCGTGTGCCAAAAATCTCACCTTATGTATTATACGTCCCCATCTGTGAAATGAGAGTAATTCAAATAGACAAAACTATTATTAACTCTCATCTCCCAGGGTCATCAAGGCTCTGAAGACATTGCTGATGATAAATTTGGGGGTAAATTTTTACCATATTAATATGAAAGAAATTCTGTGCATGCCCTGGGGCTTTCTTTCTCCCATACCCTTCTTAACTGACAAGGTTGTGTAGCTATACCTGCACCTAGGACCTCAGGGCTCCTGGGAGAGCAACAGGGCTTTGTGACCTAACTCATTCACCTTCTCAGATATATTTCACCTGCAAGACAGTTTGTTGGGTAGCTTTGGACCCACCTACTTTTCTGCTTTTTATAGCCTGTCATTCCCAAGAATAACTATAGAATATTCTGGGAATGCAACATCCTGAGATGGGGTTTGGATTGGGTGCTGGCTGGAACAGCTGGCTGGGCTGTTCCATTAACCCCTAAAAACAGGATGTCCTTCAGCACTTTAGCTCAGCAGGTTTTATGGACTCCAGGCTATAAAATCCAACATGGGCTACTTACTAGAGTCCCTCAGCTGTGGTGAAGAGGACCATGCACAGCTGAGACTTGATCCACCTCAAGCAGCTTTCAGGAGCCTTAGGGAACTGGCTCTTGACAAGTTCTGTGCCTTGCTACCAATCTATAAGTAATATATCTGCTCCATGTGACTTGTTGCCTGTGAGTGCGTTCTGTCTCAGCAGACAAGCTGGGAACCAGTGCTCAGTGACCTGCAGAAATGTGATTCTAAAGCATGGACTTGTTTTAGCTCTCTTAACTCCCTCAAGGGTGCACTGCAGAAACAATTTTTCATTATTGTTAAGGGATTCACTTTGATTTTTCTCATTTCCCTCCTCCCTTTTCTTTCTTTTTAACCACTGCTAAGTCCTCTGTCACTTCAACATCATGAGCTCAGAGATGACAGTGTTAACTGACAGGGCCTTGAGCACTGCTGAGGTCTTTGAGCTGGGCCCACAGCAACCAGCTTTCTTCCTCTGCCCTTGCTTGGCATTCGAGTGCTGGGTACAATGAGGTCACAGTAAAACTGACTGACCTTGGAGGTGTGGTGCTTGTAGGAAAGAGCTGGCCTTCCAGGGATGGATAAAGTGACCATTCAAAATTCACTTGTGGCCTTTTGGGAAATCTGGCATAGAATGTTGAGCCAGACACCAATGTGTTTTAAGGCTTATCAAAAGCAATGTAATTGCAGCAACTTAGATGGAACTGGAGACCATTTTCATACGCGAAGTATCTCAGGAACAGAAAAACAAACCACACATGTGCTCTCTAATAGCTGGAAACTAAGCGATGGGCACACATGAGCACAAAGAGACGTAAAGGACACTGGAAATCAAGAGCGAGGGAGTGGAAGGAGGTGAGGGGTAAAGCTTACCTATGGGGACAGTGAACACTATTCTGGTGATGGGCACGTTAAATCCCCAACTTAAGCTTTATACAAGGTATCCATGTAATTTATTTTGAAATTTAAAAATAATATAAAAAATGCAAAGAAAATCTATTTTTTTATCTCTAAAAAACGCCACGTAAGTGGAATATATTAGGCTGGGCCACAGCCTTCTGACTTCTGGGTGAGGTGAAGTGAGGCTAGTGGAGGAGTGTTCCGACTGGCCCAAGTAATGGTCACCACATGTTCTGAATCAGGAGGCTCCTCTGACCCCCAGTCTGACGGTAAAGCTCAACTCTTCTACGGCTTTATATCAGGGCTCGGAAACAACCAACACCCCTCCATCTCCCCCAAACCTTTCCCGCAGGGTGATGTGTTTCATGACACGTCCTCTGTTAACATCTCCCCTAGGCCGCAAGGCAGTCTCCACTGCACAGTTTATAGAAGGAATTCCCTCAGCTGCTTCCTACCTAAAAATAAAGCCAAAGCGAAACAAAACAGAACAAAGCTCCTCTGCCCTATTTTCCATTCTCCCTGGAGCCCCTCCTTCCTTTTCTCGTTTTCCTCCTTTCTTCTTTAGAGCCACTAAGAAGCCGAGTCTCTGTCTGTGCCCGCTTTACGGCAGGGCCGCTGCCAGCGAGCCATGTGCCGGCCATGTGTCGGTGCTCGGAAAGCAAGCACCCCTGCCAGCTCGCCCTGCTCAAGCTGCGGTCAGCTGTCGGTGCTGCTGGCGTGCTGGGTTCCCCGACCAGCTCACTTTACAACTAGGGGATGCTATCCAGAAAGACATCTGGTTTCCCTAGTTCTAAACTAGTATATTATTCAACAAAACTAATTTTGCTGTGAACATAGTGGCTTCATTTTCTCCTGGCTGATCACTGTCTTTCCCCCTGCTGCCTTCTCCTCTGTTACAGCACAATTAGCTGTGGAAGATTTGAGGAAGTTCTAACATCACTCTTAATCCTGTCATCCTGTCCACAAACTAAACAACACAGAAGCTGAACTGGTGGACAAACCATAGAGTGTTGGGACTCTTAAGAGTCAGGGTGATGCTGCAGTAAATAAAAGCTCCTCAGTCTACACAGAAAAAGAGACCTGGAATTTCTGAGGACTTTATAAAAAAACTTTTTTTTTTTTTTTTTTGTTTTTTCTTCCTTCCTAGTTTGCTGATGCTAAGCTTTTCCTGCAAATTTGTTTTGGTCATTATCTTCCACTTTAGAGACTTTCCTCTTCTGTCTGATAACCCCGGACTCCCTGTTCATAATTAATAATGGGGGACGAAACCCTGACTGGAAGGTGTGAATGCATGGCACGGGGCTTCTCCATGACAAGCTTAGTGAAGGGTGGTCTAGGGGGTTATTTGTTGGGAAAGCTCACAATGTCCATGTTTTTAGATCTTTTACCATGAGTGAGTCAGCGTGCCTAGACAAGAGGATATCAGTTTGTTGCCTGGAGGAAAAGATCTGGCATCTAAGTTCTAAATACTGAATTGGAAAAAGAGCTTGAGTGTCCGTGCATTCAGCATTTAATCACGTAATTGACCCAGAAACCCTCTATCTCTAGAACAGTGGGTCTCCATCAGGTGTGATTTTGCCACCCAGGGAACATTTGGCACTATCTGGAGACGTTTTTGACTGGAGGTATAGGGGGTTAGGTACTTCTGACGTGTAGTGAGTAGAAGGCAGGGATGCTGTGACCCATCTACAGTGTACAGGAAGACCCAGCACTACAAAAAATTATCTTGTCCAAAATATCAACAGTGTCGGGCTTGAGAAATCTGTATTTAGGAAATAAATGTTTAGGCTTTTGTTTGGGATGGGCAGGGACAGTCGCCCAGAAGTGTGAAGTAGGAGAAGAGATTTAGTGATCTATGTACTTCTGCAGAATCTTTACTCGGTCTTCCTTATTTTTAGCCCCTCTTTACCCAGCTCCAGAGCTGCCTAGTACTGCCAAGTTTGAATACTGTGGGGTAAATCTGATTTTTTTTTTAGCTTTCTCTACTATTGGCTTAGGATTCAAAGCTGTCTCTGATCTTAGTCCATCTATTTTCAAGCTTCCAAAATGTTGTTGTTCTTGTCTCCTCTCCTATTTTCCTTATCCACATGGGCCTTCACTCTCCATGTGCAGTTTTGATAGGGTTTCAAGAGGAACAAAATCATATGTGTATATTGAATCTGCCTTAGTACTCCAGAACCCAAGACCTCTATTTCTTGACAGGGAGATCTGTCCATGATACAGTAAGAGAAAAGAAAATAGGTTACAATATACTGCAGAAAATGTATTTGTATTTATTTTTAAAATGAGGCAAACATTTATAATCTCTTTGGACATAGGAAAAATTCTAGAAGAATAAATATAAAATGCCAATAATGGTTATGTCTAAGTGGCAGGACAGTGGATTTTTGCTTTAAGTTTTTATATAGATCAAATTTTTCATAACGAGTATGTATTTCATTTGTATACAGATGTCAAGAAAAAATATCAAACACTTGACAATGAGACAGAAGATGAATGATTTTGTCCTTGCAGTGTCAAACTGGATATTGATTAAGTAACTCAATTAAGTTACTGTTAACTCGTTAAATTTTTGTCCAGGAGAAATACAAATTATTTCTACCTAGTAGAAACTAACCCCAAGGTTGTGGTTTTCTTGCCTTGTAGGACATTAACCAATTTTAGATCTAACCTAACAGTCTTAATCCAACATTCTGTTATCAGTTCCTATAAATACTAAGTTCATCAGATGCTTCACCACAATGGTTCTCAACTGTCCTAATGCTGCAACCCTTTAATACAGTTTCTGTGGGTCGTGACCCACAGGTTGAGAACCACTGCTTTACACACTAGCTTTATCACTTTGCTGGTTTTCTCATTAATGAATTAAATAAATCTTTAACATGTGTTTATATTTCTTTGAGAATTATGTTCTTAGCTTTTGGAAAATTCTACTTTGATACAAATGAAGTCATAAAACTATTTCCAATTTGGAGACAGAAAAAATAATCTAATAAATACTTCAAACATGGCAAAGAAAACAAGCTCTGTGATGAGTGCAGCCCCTCGAGTGCTGTCCTCCCTGGGTTTCCTGGAAGTGCTTAACTTTGACATGTCTGAGCTCTGACTCCTGCACATACCTTTGGACAGCCAGCAATGATGAGAGACGTGATGTCAGTGCAGTAAATGGCCAATGCTTTAATAATACCATCTGACAGCCGGGAGCAATAAGACACATCCAAGTATTCCAAGGTCAGAGAGAATCTGCAGAATGCCTGCAAGGAATTCCAAGGGCAAAGGTTTTATTCTTTTCTTTTCCTTCATCTTTACTCGAATGTTATATATACCTAGAGCTATTTTACCCATAGCAGCTTACTTAATTTTAGTACCTGAGATACAGATTTGACCTACTGATGCCAAAAAAAGGGAAAACTAATATTACATCCAATGTCTTTACAGCGGAAGATAATCACATATCAGCCTAATAGCTTAGCCATATTCAAATTCCTGCTAACAAAATTTAATTTTCCTGAAGTTAGCTCTAAGGAAATCTTACTTGTAGAGTCGGTAATGATACAGCCAAGTGAATGGAGAAAGAGAAACCTGGAGGTAAAACTATATTGCAAACACTTCAGGGTTGACAATGGAATATAAAGAGCACACATTATTTGGACTCAACAGACCTGAGTTTTAATTTCATTTCTACCACTTATTATCTCTGAAATCTTAGTAAATCACTTGACTTTTCTGAGCCTCAGTTTCCTCTTCTTTAAATGAGGAAAAATTATATCTACTCTACAGCATTGCTTTGAAATGCCAAAATATTCTTCTGAAATTTCTAGGGCTAGAAAGAGGCCTGGAAATAATAAATTCTTCCCTCTAAATCAGTATGTCTTAATTTTCATTGTACTTTTCATTTTAAAAAGAACTGAATGGTAAGAATCCATGAGGAAATAACAGTTACAAGTTTACAACTCAGCAAGAACAAAATGATTCACAAAGTAAACATAACATTCATCGTAAAAATATATTCATAAAGCAAGAGGGGGAGAAATTGGAAACCATACCGATTCAAGATAACATTAAAAGTCCCTGCTTCAAATTTTAGGATGACAACTATCTACATGTGTTCAGTTACTCTAAAAATTATGCCTCACTGTGAAGCAGCTCGAGTTCTTAGAGTACTAAATTAGAGACCTTAGTAAATGATAGTTTACCACTCACTCTAGTTATAAATACTAAATTAGTGTTACTAGTAAGATACTCCCTATTTATATATAAAAATGGATGTCCATTTGACTACATGTCCTTTCCTCTCAGGACTGAGAAAAGGACCTGGGATACTGGATCAGTTCATGGCCATCTGGATGACTTCAGAGGTATAATCACCAGTGGGCTTCTCTCCCACTGCGTATGCCAATTTTCTCTTGTCTTAGCCCTAAGGAAGACTGGAAAGAACTGGTTAGCCAGCCATTTCCTTTAGCAAGTTAACAGAATAGGGAAAATTTCCAGGAGGGGCAGTTTAGCACGGTAGATAAGACTAGACTATGGCATCACATCATAGGTTCAGAAGCAGGGCTCTGCCACTGTGTGGGTTACTGAGTCTCTCAAAGCCAGTATCCCCGTGGGTAATAACAGGATAACAGTACCCATATCAAATGGTGGTTATGTGGATTACTTCAGGTATAGTTCTAGGAAAAATAGATTCTCTGGGTATCTATAAAGTTCCATATACAATGTTGAGAGGATGTATGCACAGTGGTTAGTGCTTGGCACATAGCAAACACTCACTAAGAATGAACTGGTGTTTATTTTGGCAGCATATATACTAAACTTGGAACAATGCAGAGATGATTAGGTTGGCCCTTGCTCAAGGATGACACACAAATTTGTGAAACGTTTCATTTTTTTTTTTTTCCCAGTTAGGAAGAAACAATTCAAAAGGTCTATTGCGCACAATAGATAAACAATGTATTTTATCTTTGAAAATTGCTAAATTAAAAATTTTTTTTCAAGGTGGCACCTGTGGCTCAAAGGAGTAGGGCGCCGGCCCCATATGCCAGAGGTGGCAGGTTCAAACCCAGCCCCAGCCAAAAACTGCAAAAAAAAAAAAAAAAAAATTTTTTTTCACTGCAACAAAATAATATGAGGTAACAGATGTTAATTAGCTTGACTTAACCATTCCAATGTATACATATCTCAAAACGTGTTATACTCCATAAATTAATAAATTTTTTTTTAATTGACAAAAATTATAAGTCTTTAAAAAGAATAAAACGTATGTTAACTATTATTGGGATTAACATATGACATCAACAATATTAATAATGTACAAATAGTTATTTAACCTTAAGTCATCTTTCCCTGACCACAACAGCCAACAGTGATTCTGCCGTTGACCTCATGCAGAACTTGTCTTTTTCAACTGATTCAGCACTTACACAGTATTTGACTCACGTCTGTACTGTGACTAACTTTGCATGGAAATCCCTCTTGTCTACAAGCAACCAAATGATGGCAAAAATTGGAAGGAGCACCTTGTCAGGAGACAGGCTGAGGCCTAGAAGTAATCAAGCAGAGACAGCAGTTGTGTCCAGGGTGCCACAGGGAATTTCCATTTGAATGGCTGGCATCAGGGGGTTTGAATCTCAACTTGCAGATTGAATAGACTTTTCAGTAAGAATGTAGTAAGTATTGTCTGGAACTGTGCTAGCTATTCTATCCCTTTTCTAAGCATTATATTTACAACATAGTGAGTTCTCAATAAGGATCAATCCTCCAGAAAATTAAGAAGTCTGTTTTAATAATGAAGTCTTATGTTGCAAGAAGTTGGATGACATTGTTTTCAGCTTAGAGAATGGATAGACTTTGAGGAACCAGACAAAATTTAGAGCAAGGAATATTTAAACTATAAGAATAACTTCTTGAAAGATGAAACACATTTTAAAGGGAGATTGAAGGCTCTTAGCACCTGAAAACCCTCCTCAGTGGTATTACCAACGTCTTAGATGGCTTGAATCAGTTCTACTTTACGTCTTTTTAGATGCTATAAGAGTCCATGAAGCCAAACTTTCTCAGAAGTTTTAAATTAAAAAGTAACTTTACAAAATGATTACAAGGTCTAAGATACATTCATGGTAGCATTCTCATCCAGGGAAAATCTGAGGCACAAAGATTGGTCCAAGTCTTTATGCTAAAATCAGTGGCAGATCTGAGAACTAAAGTCAGAACTTTTCCTCTCTTGTAATTCATATTTTTCTTGAGAGAGATATAAATCATACTAAGTACTTAAGTCTGCAGGCATGTTTCAACATATCACTTGTGAAATTCTGTTTTCCCCTTCCAGATGAGATTATTATATGCACTTCTGGGTCCAGTGGTGTAGAATCACACATACATTGGTGCTGTTGATTTTCTTTTCCTAGAAAATGCTATGCTAAGCTCTTTCCGAGTTAAAATCATTCAGGAAAGATGGAGAGAAAATGCAAAAATTATAGCTGGGCTTCTTTCCCATGGATCAGCCAGTTTTGCTGTGGGGTTAATAATGTGGAAGAAAACTTTCATATCTCATAGTGAGTTAAATCATTTTTCTCTGTCTTCTGAGCTAAGTCACAGTGCAGGGGCTTCATGACCACATTCCTAAATCGGGTATGTATAGGAGACTGAGTCCACTCACATTTATTGACTGTCACAATAATATGCTTTTGCTAAAATCCTGATTTAAACCACCTTGACAGATGGCAGCTCCGAGCCTTTAGAAAGCTCGCTTCACGGTGCATATCATAGTATCATCTCTGGACTATTTGACTCATCAGGTCCCAATTAATTCTTCTGCAAAGTTGGAGGTTTCTCCCCTTGTCTGTTGATAATTCTGGAAAAACCTTGTGCTGTCAAGAACATTTTCTATGATTAGGACCATTTGGGGGCTGCTTCAAAGACTAAAACACAACTACACGATTTTAATTTATAAACCCCCGTTTCTTGGGTCTCATGTGTCCCATGAGATGCAGAACTACACTCTACCAAAGATGGCCTTGTTCCCACCAGAACAAGAGCAGGTAAGTGTGGGACTGGCCTGGGCACCAAAACCAAACTGCAGAGCCTGGGGGCTGCACCCTCCTGCTGAGATGCCACTCCAGCATTCCCACCTCCCTCCATTCCTCCCTTCACCTCTTCTCCCACCAACGAGACCAGGTGAGCAAGGTTTAGCTAGAGCCCAACCTCAAAGGAGCCCACAGATTTTAAATATGGAGAGGACTCTGTGAAAGAGAAAAGGGGCAAGGCCAAAGCACCAAAAAGAATTTAGAATTGTGATATACAAGTGAGTTTATTTTTCTAATATTACATCTAGCACGTTTGCTTGGTACTACTTGATGAACAAAAGTATCCAAGTTTGTAATCTGGCTGGCATTTAATACCTCATAACAGAGGATGTCAGATAATCAAGTCCACAACATCCTGACTAGGTGGGATGTACACTTTATCACCATACAACATAAAAAGACCAGTGTTAACTGACAGATAAGGTCAGGTGGAACCTGTGACCTTCCAGTCTGGAGTTTGCTGTGCCTCTTCTTCCTCACCGGCACTTCCACAAAGCAGATTATGAAATATTTTATAGGAAAGGCCTTTGGTCCAGTTTTGGCAGTGATAGGGTTTTTGTTGTTGTTGTTGTTGAATGGGAAATCTAAATACAGACAGTACAATGATCTTTCCTGGAGCACTGTGCTAGGTTTTTTCCATTCTCTCTCTTTTTTTTTAAGAGACAGAGTCTTACTCTATCACCAGTAAAGAGACACCAGTCTCACTTTATCATCAGTAAAGTGCTGTGGTGTGACAGCTCACAGCAACCTCCAACTTCTGGGCTCCTTCCAGAGTTCAAAGTCTCAAGAAACAAAGCTGTCTCAGCCAAAAAAGAGGTCCAGACATGGGTTTTGATGTATTCTTATTACAACCAAAGACAAGCTCAAAGAAAACAGAGATTCAGATTTTCCCTGGCTGTGGATAAATCTTTCATCAGAGTACCTTTTTTTTGAGACAGAGCCTTAAGCTATTGCCCTGGGTAGAGTACTGTGGCATCACAGCTCACAGCAACCTCCAACTCCTGGGCTCAAGTGAGTCTCCTGCCTCAGCCTCCCAAGTAGCTGGGACTACAGGCACCCGCCACAACGCTGGGCTATTTTTTGGTTGCAGCCGTCTTTGTTGTTTGGCAGGTCCAGGCTGGATTCAAACCCACCAGCTCAGGTGTATGTGGCTGGCGCCTTAGCCGGTTGAGCCAGAGGCGCTGAGCCCAGAGTACCTTTTTTGAGAGTTATGTCTTTTACTAGAAAGACATAAATACTTGATGAAGAGTTATGAGGGTTACATTTGATAATACATAGAAGAGCTTGGAAAACTATTTTTAAAACAGACATATAAATGTTGTATATATAAGTTGACCTCTCAAGGAACTATAACAAGCTGGTCAACATATAGAGGTAGTCAACATGAGGAACTAGGCCTACTGTACTTATACATACATGTTGTAAGTCTTTCCTTTTAATCCAATGTTTCTATTAATACAAATAAGGCAATTATTCCAAGAGATCTCTAAAATTTATTTTAAAGAAAATTTAAAGTCTTTTATAGGATCCATCTTTTAAGCATTTATCTTCAATGGAATATTTATTCCAAAAGCAGTTTAATCCAATAACTCTTGATAGAGAAGGCAGTTTAATCCAATGCCTCTTTATAGAAAAGACACTTTCTAAGATTCCTAAAAATTCACTTTCAGAAATAGACATATAAGATAGGACATTTTAAGACAAAGACTTCCCTAGAGCATGTCACATTTGATACAAAGAAGACTGCTTAGAATCTTAAGTGTCTTGGATTCTAATCTTTTCAGACTGGCCACCTGATGTAGTTGCTTAGTGCCCAATTATCCGGCACTCCTCCAGGGGCCTCTGTGGGATGAGGACAGACAAAATTACTTTAGCTGTAATAATCAGCCTGGAAGAATTGATGGGATTCTATTTGCATAGCCAGCCACCTCTCTTTTTATTTGGAGGGGAAGGAATTTATTTTTTTCCAAAGAAAATGGCAACATAGAACTTCTATTTTAAAGACACCACTCTATGACTTCTTCTATTTAAGGATCTCTAAGAAATAAGGAGTTCATAAATTGTCAGTGGTGCTTTGACCTTTCTGTTTGGGACATAATCGAATAAAAGATAATCTAACCTAGGGGGTCTAGTAGAAAATCACAGGGCCTATAATATGAAGTTGCATCTGTGTGACCTTGAACAAGTCATTTAACCTCCAGTTTTATGATCTATAAGAGGAGAATGAAAATAACTCTGTATCTCAAAGGCCTATTATAAGATGGAAGGAAAAAATATATACTCTGGAAGCACTTGGCAGATATAACACCCTAGAGCAGTGTTTCTCAACTTGTGGGTTGCGACAGGGGAATGCTGCCTTTTGTGCATCAACAGTGAGCCACGGAGAATCTGGAACAATCCTCCTGCTACTTTAAGATCTGGGAATATCATCTTCAGTGTGAGGAGGGCTTAGGTTGAATAAATACAGTTAACAAAATTTAATTGGAATTGATAGGAAGGTTTATTAGAAATCATGACATGGAAAAATCATAGCTGCTATGAGACATGCCACAGGCATTCAGTTCATGTCAAGTGAGGCACAAAGAGAAAAGCCCAGGCATGTCACAGAGAGGAGGGATCAAAAACAAATTGGCCACTTAGCTAAAGAAGCATAAACTCATACTATTGGTAGGAAAGTGGAATTCTGGTGTTTCTTTCCCCTGCCTTTTTCTTTTTGTCTTCAGACAATCTGACAGGTTTGGTTTAACTTTTGACATGTTTTCATCTTATGCAGGATAAACTAACATTCCAGGGAAAGCTTAAAGGGTGGGAGAGGCCCCCTAAGGATTATCTTCCCTTGAACACGTCTTCTTACAGTTCTGCTCTGCTCTGTGAATGCTCAACATGAAAATACCAGATGTGTACCTTCCGTTAGCAAGGTCAACAGTGCCTTGGTTGTCTGAGAGTGCTTCTCCAGGGGGAGTGGGCAAGAAGCCAAGACTCAGGCATGGGGTATTCTCAGCTTCAGTTGTTACTCAGACAAGAAAACACAACACCCATGATTCCAGTAATCCTTGGAACCTTACAGAGTATAGGGAACTGTCAAATCCCACTTCCTTTGAAATCTAGCAAATTTCTAATTCTTTCGAACTGCCTCTAAAGTTGGAATCACACCAGTGTCAGGAGCTCCAGAGAATACTAACCTTATTTATTCTGCTGGCAGACTTTGAAGAAAAAATAATACCCTGGGCACCTTGGCAGGAGTTTGTCTGTGACTCCCAGTTGGTTCCAGGTGCCTTGGTTCTCCTGGGGTATGCTGTTCTATTACAAATTTTAGGAAACCACTTTGGTATGAATAGCCATAGACTCGCAGGGGTCCTCAAACTTTTTAAACAGGGGGCCAGTTCACTGTCCTGCAGACTGTTAGAGGGCCGGACTGTGGGCCCTGGGACAAGTCGGCTGCTAAGCAGGACAGGCAGCGGCAGCAAAAACACCCCGTGGGCTGGATAAATACCCTAGGCAGGCTGCATGTGGCCCGCGGGCAGTAGTTTGAGGACGCCTGCCATAGAGCATAAATTTCTGTAGCAAAGCTCTTAGTTACTCTAGGTTTTGCAGAGGTTGCTTTTTCCACAAGCTACCAGATATGCTCCCTTACCCTTAATTCTGCAAAGGAAATCCTTAGTTTCCTCTCCTAAGAAACAATTCTAAACCCAAGACCCTCAGGGATCTTCGCCACAAGTAATTTAGTCAGTTATTTGCTAACAGTAACCTGGAGTATCAGATGAGAAGACTTTCTTGAGCATTATGGCCAACAGATAAAGGGCCCAGCATCCATATGTTGGATCTCCCAATACAGGAGATTTCAGAGCTTCTGCTGCAACAAAGGCCAATGATTAAGGCCATTTTGGAAAGGAATCTTCTGTCTGCAGCTTCCATTGCAACCCATAAATGTAACTTTATCCCTGGAGAAAAGGTGGAGTTATTGAAATCTCATTCTTTGATTATTCCTAAATGACTTAATCTTAGAAACCAAATAGAAATCAATGTTTTTTAAAAAAAAAATCTTGTTGCTATGTGGAGCCAACACATCGAATCCATCTTTGCCATTACAGTTCCATATGTGCCAAGGCTACTGAAATCAGTTTTGGTTGAGCACTAGGTGGTGAAGTCTATCCCCTGGTGAGAATGATTGATAAAAACCTTGCATAAACCTTCTAACTATTATAGTTAGAAAGTTTAGTGATTCATACTAAGTGTTTAAGATCAGAAAAGAGGCCATGCACAGTGGGTCACGCCTGTAATCCTAACACTCTGGGAGGCCAAGGCAGTGGATTACTTGAGCTCAGAAGTTCAAGACCAGCCTGAACAAGGGAGAGACCCCATCTCTACTAAAAACAGAAAAATTAGCCAGCATCATGCCTAACTTGCCTGAGTCCTAGCTACTCGGGAACCTGAAGCAATAACCTTGCTTCTTAAACCCAAGAGTTTGAGGTTGCTGTGAGCCATAATGATAACATAGCACTCTACCCAGGGAGACAAAGTAAGACTTTGTCTCAAAAAAAAAGGGGGGGCTCAGCACCTGTAGCTCAGTGGCTAGAGCACCAGCCACATACACCAGGGCTGACAGGTTCGAACCCAGCCCAGGCCTACGAACAACAATGACTACTACAACAAAAATATAGCCACGTGGGCACCTGTAATCCCAGCTACTTGGGAGTTTAAGGCAAGAGAATCACTTAAGCCGAAGATTTGAGGTTGCCATGAGCTGTGAAGCCACAGCACTCTACCAAGGGTGACATAATGAGACTCTGTCTCCAAAAAAAAAGTTACTGGCAAGCAATCTAATTCTTAACTGTTAAAGAACATCAACTCCAACCCTTCCAACATGCTAGAGAGAAATGTCCAGAGCAAGCTGGCCCTAGGCCATTTTGGGGAAAAAAGACTGCTTTCTGACAGAAGTGTCCATGTAGATGTTCCACACTAGTTCTAAGGGTGTCAATTCTCCAATATGGGTAGTCCAGGGTACAGGACTAAGGACTTTGAGGCCTCGGTTCCCACTTAACACTGCCTGAGAAGCCTACATCTATAGAACACTAAGCCTACTGAACATTCCTGGGTCAGCCCAGTGAACTGCAGCAGATCTTGCTTGGTGTTCTCCCAGCAATGAAGGAGTTATGGCTGCCCCTCTCAGTCCCTTAGCCATAATCCCTCCTCTCTAACTCCCTATTTTTGAATCATAATAAATCTGTTACTAAAGCTCAAGTAAAAAGAAAATAAAGTTTACAATCTACCGTAATAAATAATGAGCAGTTAAAACCCACCAATTAAAGGAGAGAGGTAGTGGCAAGGTGGCTCATGCCTATAATCCTAGCACTCTGGGAGGCTGAGGAGGGAGGATTGCTTGAGCTTAGGAGTTCAAGACCACCCTGTACAAGAGCAAGATCCCATATCTACTAAAAGTAGGAAAATTAGCTGGGCACGTTGCCACATGCCTGTAAGTCCCAGCTACTCAGGAGGTTGAAGCAAGAGGATCACTTGAGTCCAGGTTTCAGTGAACCAGGATGACACCACTGCCCTCTAGCCTTAGCAACAGAGTGAGGCTCTGTCCCAACAAAAAAGGTGGCAGGGAGAGAAGGAACATGTCATCTCAAGTGTTCAAACAACTAGGACAAGATAAAGGGTCTCCAAAAGAAGGGGTCCTAAGAAGACAATGAAGGAAGTAGAGGTTCTAGCATCTTTATTGCTGCTTATGGTCAATAAACAAAAGCAGTCAGGTACCTCTGTGATTGTCAGAGCATGACACTGATCTAGGTTACATTCTTAAAATTCATCAACAGTGCCACTTGCAAGATATTAGTAAACCAATTTGTGAAGAACATTAGCTACACGCAAGGCAAAAGATACAAGAGAGCATACGAGGGCAAACCACTGCCACATGCTTCTCTTTTTCTTGTGTGGTTATAAATACGACTCACTGCGTTCTGTTTCAGGGCTTTAGAAAGCAATTCTGTCAGAGATACTTTTCATAATTAATAAAAGATAAGAGGGGCCATGTTTGGGTATGGAGAACAATGACAATTATCGAAGTCTGAATTTTCCCTTCCCTTTCATGAAATTTATAGAGATAATAAAATTACACAGTAGACATACATCCAATATCACTACTAGAATTAAGGGAACACTACAGCCTTCAAATTACTTGAAGTCAAGTAAAAGCAGAAACAAATTCTAACAGAGCCCCCTTTGCCTGCCTCTGGCTGCCACAAGAGAGAATGGGAAAGGGGATGGGATGCTTAAAAGACCCTGCCATAAGAGTAGAGGGTTAAAGAGAGCTTACAGAAAACACAGACAAACTCACTCTCTTTATAGGGAAACCAAACTGGTTTTCTCTATATGTTCACACCACTCTCAATACTTCCAGAACACTCCACTTCTGACACCAGATAATGGGTATTTTCCCACATGAACAAATTCTCTGGCATCACCTACATCAAGGTCCCTGAACTTTGGAGCAGCACAGTCCCCACCTATGTGAGCACAGTCAGCAACAGTCCCCACCTATGTGAGCACAGTCAGCCTACCAGGCTGCACTGTGGAAAGCACAAAGCACTTGCTGCTGGTAGCCACAGGTGCAGGGTTCACCAAGCCTGCTCGGCTTCCCTGTAGCTCTCTACTATTGGCTCCTGAATGCTCCAGTTCTCTGACTCCTTCTCTGGGCTCTTAAGATCTGATGCAGAACCTACCTCACGTTTGTCATCCCTTTCGATGTCAGAATCCACAAGTCCACAAGGAATGTTCCAGACTTCCAGTTTCACACAGCTTGGTACTTATCCTGTCCATCCTCAAAACAGGAAAGAAGCTTAACAAATTGAAAACAACTCTTCTTAAACCCATGAGACAATTAAAGTCACAGGGCAAACCACTGCCCTGCAAATTGGAGAGACAGGTGAATATAACAAATCAGGGCTTACTAGGAGCAAAACCTGCAGCTGGAGCCAGTATCAGTGGAAACACAAGGAAATTAATTGCTGGAGTCTGAGAGGGTCTTGCTTGAGAGAAAATCTTCTCAGACCTAGCCTTCAGTAGGCCCCCACATTTTCATGAGTTGTACCTGTAAGAGATCCACCAAGTTCTCAGAGTGATGATCAGAGAAAAACTATGAAAAATTATGCTTCTGGCAATGGGAAGACCATTTTTAAATATCCCCAGAACACCTGTTCTCATTTAAAAAGGTAAGGGAAACCATTTTACCAAAGCCTAATCAATGTGGGTTTTACCAGAATCAAACCAACACTGGAGAAAGGAAACACTGAACTCCAGCTGCTCTAGCTTTCAATGTTGAGGGAGGCAAATACCTTAGCCAGCCCTCACTAACCTTCCTGTCTTACCTAAGAGTGTGTGTGGAGGATGGAAGGGGGAAGCACTTGCAAAGATCACAGTCCTGGAGCTCAGGCCCACTAAAAGATGGAGCATTTATCCCAGGTATGCAGAATGAGTCCCCACCCCCACACTTCACCCACACACAAACAGGGCTCCTGTGTAATAACACCTCAACAAGAAGACTAGAAACCATACAAAATATGCTCTCACAATGGAATTATACTTGAAATCAATAATAAAAAGCTGGGAAATCCAAAAACATTTACAACACACATCTAAATAACACATAGGTCAAAGAAGTAGTCTCAAGAGAAATTAGTTTCATTCAGTTTGAAAATACCTCAAACTAAATGAAAATAAAAAGGCAATTTATCAAAATGTGTGAGATGCACTGGCAACAGTGCTGAGAGGGAAATTTAACTACCAAACACATAAATCAAAAAAGAATAAAGACTTAAAATTAGTAATCAAAGCTTTCACCTTAGAAACTTGAGAAGAAGAACAAATTAAGTCAGCAGGAAAAAATAACGCCAACTAGAGCAGAAATCAAAAAAATTGAGAACAAGAAAACAAAAGAGAAATCAACTAAGCAGTTTTTGAAAAGGTCAATAAAATCAATAAACTTCTTTCCAGGTTAATCAAGAAAGAGTGAGAAAAAAGGGAATACACACATTACTAGGATCAGAAATGGTCATCACCACAGATTTCATGTACATGAAAAAGATAATAAAGGAATATCATGCACAACTTTATGCCCATGAATTTACTACCCTAGATTAAATTCTTTGAAAGATACAATCTACCAAGAAGAAATAATCTGAATAGGCCTGCATCAATCAAAGAAATTAAATCAGTGATTAAACTTCCAAAATAAAAAGTAACAGGCCCAGAGGGTTGCACAGGTGAATGCTTAATTTCATCAAGAGAGAAATTATACCAGTTGTCTACGTGTGTTCCAAAAAATAGAAGCACAGAGAATACTTCCTAACTCATTCTATGAGGCTGGCATTACCTTAATACCAAACCCACACATAGATACAAAGAAAGAAAAATTACTGTGACAAACCATTCTCTCTCATGAACATAGAAGGAAAAATTCTGAATAGAATAATAGCAAATTGAACCCAACAATGTATAAAAAGAATTATATATCATGACCAAGTAAGATTTATTTTAGGTATGCAAGCCTCATTCAAAAATCAATTAATATAATCTATTATACCACAGGCTAAAGAAAAAAAATCATATGATGGTATCACTAGATGGAGAAAAAGAATGTGACAAAATCAAACACCCTTTCATAATAAAAACTCACAGCAAACTAGGAATAGAGAGAAACATCCTCATCCTGACAACGAACATCTACAAAAAAAACGTACAGCTAACATCACATTAAATAGTGAGAAACTAGGTAATTTTTCCCTGAGATAGGGCAGCAGGTAAGAATGTCCCCTCTCACCACTTTTGATGTCATATTGGAAGAAGATTTAGGAAAAAAAAAAAAGGTCTACATATTGGGAAGGAAGAAATAAAACTAGCTTTGTTTGCAGACAATACAATGAATTAAGTAGAAAATTCCAAAGAATCAACCACAAATCCTTCTGAAACTAATAAATAATTATAGCTTATTGCAGGATATAAGATTAATATATGTTAATGAAAGGCATGTTCCATCCCCCCATTGTGGACCTGTAGATCCTCTTATTCCCTGATTTGATCAGTCTTACCCACACATGAGTGGGAGGTGAGAGGACTCACACAGCGAGGCCGACATAGGGACACAGGTAAGCTGCTATAAGAAAGCTGCGTTAAATGGGGATTATTTTCCCCAGTGCATATTTTTGTTAGGCTTATCAAAGATCAAATGACAATGTGTGACTGGGTTCATCTCTAGATTCTCTATTCCTTTCCATGTGTCTGTATCTCTACTTTTGTGCCAGTACCATGCTGTTTTGCTAACTACAGATTTCTAGTATAGCCTGGAGTCTGGTGCTGGAAGAACTGGCTAGTGACCTGTAGAAGACTGAAACTGGACCCACACTTGTCACCACTAACAAAAATTGATTCTCACTGAATAAAAGATTTAAATTTAAGACATGAAACTATGAAAATACTACAAGAGAATGCAGGGGAAAAGGAAGATATTGAGCTAGGAAAATAGTTTAGAGGAAACCTCCCCTCCCCACTGTATTCTCCCTCCCCCCTCCACCGTTTCCTCCCTCCAACTCGCCCCCACCCCCCGCAATTGCAGCAACACTAAAAATAAATTACTGGGATTTGATCAAGCTAAAAAACTTCTGCACAGCTAAGGGAACTACAACTAAAGCAAACAGACAGCCTTCAGAATGGGAGAAGATTTTTGCATGTTATGATTCCAAAAAAGGTCTGATAACTAGAATCTACAGAGAACTCAGATTAATCAATAAGAAAAGAACAAGTCTCTTGCCCATTTCTTCATGGGCAAGGGACTTGAACAGAAACTTCTCTGAAGATGACAGACAAGAGCCAACAAACACATGAAAACATGCTCATCATCTTTAACCATCAGAGAAATGCAAATCAAAACCACTTTGAGATATCAACTAACTCCAGTGAGATTAGCCCACTTCACAAAGTCCCCAAACTGCAGATATTGGCATGGATGTGGAGAGAAAGGCAGATTTCTAGCCTGCTGGTGGGATTGCAAACCAATACAACCTTTATAGAATGAAGAATGGAGAATCCTCAAAGAACTAAAAGTTGACCTTCCATTTGATCCTGCAATCCCATTACTAGGTATCCACCCAAAAGAACAAAAATCATTTTACCACAAAGACATTTGCACCAGAATGTTTATTGCAGCCAAATTCATAATTATTGCCAAGTCATTGAAGCAGCCCAAATGCCCATCAACCTATGAATGGATTAACAAATTGTGGTATATTTATGCCATGGAATACTATTCAGCCACAAAAAGATGGAGAGTTTACATCTCTTATGTTTACCTGGTTGGAGTTGGAACACATTCTTCTCAGTAAAGTATCTCAATAATGGAAAAAAGTATGCAATGTACTCAATAGTATTATGAAACCAATATATAAACACTTAAACACTCATAGAAATGATAAAACACAAATATAGCCTAGCAAGGGGGAGGGGAGAGGAGTAAGAAGGGAGGGAAGAGGGGAGGTAATTGGTGGGAGGAAGGAGGGCATTCGCTGGGATCTTGCCTAATGTGCATGATGCAAGAGCATATTTTAAAATAACTAAGAGTTAATTATAAACGTCTTACCAGAAAAAATAAGTAAACAAGGTGATGGTTATGTTAATCAGTTTGATTTAAGCATTCCACACTATATCTCAAATCATCACATTGTTCCCCATAAATGTATACAGTTATGATTTTAAGTAAAAATTTAATTTAAAAAAGAAAAGACAGCTGTGTTAATTAAATGCTTAAGTGGGTACATCCATGTGCTAAGTATTTTACTTAATTGGGACATGGGAAAATTGGTTTAAGGTTATAATACCAGGCAGTGCCCGTAGCTCAGTGGGTAAGCTAAACAACAATGACAACTGCAACAAAAAATAGCCGGGTGTTGTGGCAGGTGCTTGTAGTCTCAGCTACTCAAGAGGCTGAGGCAAGATAATTGCTTAAGCCCAAAAGTTGGAAATTGCTGTAAGCTGTGATGCCATAACACTCTACCGAAGGCAACATAGTGAGACTCTGTCTCAAAAATAAATAAATAAATAAATAAAATTATAATCCCAATGAAAAACAATGACCCACTTTCCTTTTACCAGGTTTATTCTCTTATACTACTCTCTAGAATAATAGCAATTAATATTTGTATAGTATTATAAATTTATGTTAGTCAATCACAATTTACATGCCTGTGAAAAATGCATTCATTTAAAGGAGTAAAAATAAGTACACTTTTTCTTCAAGGAACATATTCTAAACCATCTCCTTACCATTAGGTGCCATCTGGCTGTTGAGATTACCTGTTTTTGGTATTTACATCCAAATAAATTATCAAATTACTATATTAAAAATGTTAATTTTTTAAAAATTAACTAATATTAACTTCTTTACCAAATAGAACAATAACAAGAATAAAAGGTAATATTTATTACACATTCTGTGACAGGAAACATGCTAAGTACATAGATGTATTATGTCATTTAATACAACATAAAGAATATTTTATTATTATACTCATTTTTACAAGTAAGAAATCTAAGGCCCAGAGAAAGAAAGTAATTTAACCAAAGTCACAAAGCTTGATAGAACAAGAATTGGAAAGTTCTTTGGGATTGTAGAGTAGATACCAACTTCAACATCAAATCTGGTATGCCACTTGTTTTTGTATGGCCTATATGCTAAGAATGGCTTTAACATTTTTAAATTTCAAAAGAAGAACAATATTTCATGATATACCAAAATTATATAAAATTCAAATTTCAATGTCCATAATTAAAGTTTTATTGTAACACAACCACTCTCATTTGTTTACATATTGTCAATGACAAAGTTTGGTAGTTACAACAGAGATTGCATGGTCTGCAAAGCCTAAAATATAAATTATCTGGCCCTCTAAAGCAAAATTTTACAGAAATATTACCAAAAAAGCTGCCCCATGCTTTAGAGTGCTAGCTCTTATCTGTTTCACAATCGTAGTCATTATAGGAGCAAGGAATTATTGTGAGCCTGAGTGAATTTCTTAAGATCATCTGGCCAGGTATGAGGCAAAAGAAGCATAAAAATTAGAACTTCTGGCAGCTAAGCCCACATTTCTTATGCTATATTATTACCTTTGCTACATGAGAGCTAATGCACACTCCCATAGGAAAAGGATCCTTACCACTTAAACGGATGATTAATTTTTTAATTAAAATATAAACAAAAAGATAATTCTTTAACACACTAATTTTTATTTTCTTTGAATGTTGACCATTTGTTAGTTTTTGCCTAGAAATATACAATCTTATAGCATCTCTATACACAAATTTGAGTGTAATAAATACATATACATGTTGACATATACATCTGATTTAACATATACTAAATTGTGTTTGTATATAATTTACAGACATAATCTAGACATGTCTGGATACATTTACATATATTTATATGTAAACCCATGTAATCTAACATGCTAAAACTTTCACACACTTAATTTACATACAATACACATTTACATACATGTTTGCATATAAACACAAAGATAATGCACTTTTCACTGCACATACACATCAGTCATTGCAGTACATCATAATGAAACCTGATTTTCCCCTACTAATGACCTGTATTAATCAACTACCTCAACCCACTAACACTGAAATAAGCAGAAATTTTTGCCTAGCTATAAGATTTTCATTCACAGATATCTGCAAAAAGAAAAATATATATACTCCTATATATATAGGTAACTCCTGTTACTTTCTTTGCATTATTACTATTATTATTGCTTAATATGTCATTGCAGCAATCGTCTGATTTCTTTTCTGAATATATTTATCTTCATTTGTTCTTTATGAGGTTTTTGTTCTCAGTCCTTATGTTAAACACTGTTAGTGTCATTAAATTTAGCCTTTTTAATTCTGTGAAGGCAAAAGTGGAAACCTAATATACACATGTATAAGTAAGAAAAATTTAAAAAAAGAAAAATATATATACTCCTATGTATATGTGTTATATTAATGTATTTATAGCATATTTCATTCTCAAGAACAGGAATCATTGGGTTATGTCTCCGACAAAGGATTAATAACCAGAATCCACAGAGAACTCAAACATATTAGCAAGAAGAGAACAAGCGATCCCATTTCAGGGTGGGCAAGGGACTTGAAAAGAAACTTCTCTGAAGAAGACAGGCGCATGGCCTGCAGATATATGAAAAAATACTCACCGTCTTTAATCATCAAAGAAATGCAAATCAAAACTACTTTGAGATATCATCTAATACCAGTAAGATTAGCCCATATCACAAAATCCCAAAATCATAGATGCTGGCGTGGTTGTGGAGAAAAGGGAACACTTCTACACTGTTGATGGGATTGCAAACTAATATGTCCCTTCTGGAAAGTCATCTGGAGAACACTTAGAGAACTAAAAATAGACCTACCATTTGATCCCATAATTCCTCTGCTAGGTATATATCGAGAAGACAAAAAAAAAAAACAACACACACTACAATAAAGATATTTGTACCAGAATGTTCATTGCAGCCCAATTGATAACTGCTAGGTCATGGAAAAAGCCCAAGTGCCCATCTACCCATGAATGGATCAATAAATTTGGTATATGTACACCATGGAATACTATGCAGCCATAAAGAAAGATAGAGACTTTACCTCCTTCATGTTTACATGGATGGAGCTGGAAAATATTCTTCTTAGCAAAGTATCTCAAGAATGGAAGAAAAAGTATCCAATGTATTCAACCCTATTATGGAACTAATTTATAGCTTTCATAGGAAAGCTATAACCCAATTTTAGCCCAAGAATACGGGGAAAGGGGAGAGGGAGGGGAGGCAGGAGGATGGGAGGAGGGAGGGTGATTAGTGGGATCACGCCTATGATTTATCCTATAAGGGTACATGTGAATCTTTCTAAATGTAGAATATAAATGTCTTAACACAACAACTAAGAAAATGACATGAAGGCTATGTTAACCAGTTGGATGAAAGTATTTCAAATTGTAT
>CAUYTI010026852.1:0-16205 GCA_963575145.1 Galago senegalensis
AACTGGTCAACACAGCCTTCATGTCATTTTCTCAGTTATTGCTTTAAAACGTTCACATTCTACTCCTAGAAAGATTCACCTGTACCCCTATGAGACAAACCTCAGAAGTGATCCCTCCAAACCCCCTCCGTCCTCCCCCTCCCCCCTCCCTTCTCCCTCCCCCCTCTGTATGTTCTGAGACTATTTGGTTATAGCTTTCATATAAAAGGTTTAAATTCTTGAGGCTCATTGACAGCAAATACAATTCTAATTTTTACTCAAAAGCTCAAATTTTATCATCAGCAAAAATTTTTTTCTGTGAAATGACAGGCTCATTTTTTGAGAAACTATTTGCGAAATACTTGTCTGAATAACTCTAGTCTGTTTAGTCATTCTTTTTTTAAACTTTTTTAAATTTTTAATTATTATGGGTACATAATAGTTGTTATCTTTATAGAGTAAATGTGATGTTTTGATATAGGCATATAATGTGAATTAATCAAATCAGTGTAACTGGGGTATCCATTACCTCAGGCATTTAACATTTGTGTCAGGAAAATCCTATTCCATGCTTATAGTTATTTTCAAGCATACCCTAACTTATCACTCTGTTGTACTATCTACCAGTCATTCTTTTGAGTAAAAATGGTATTCCAAGAAGAATAAAATCAAGTTCAGCTAAAATCTCAAATGACTACACACATGTTTTTCTCAAGATAACCAATGGACTTATACAGCAAAAGTGCTTTGTGGAAACTTTCCATTTTACCATAAATGTATGCTCAAGGGTTGAGAAGAAACTTCTACTGCTTAATCAAAAACATTCTAATTTTAAAAATTTATTTTTGTTTATACATATAGAATGTGTGTGTATGTGTGTATATATGTATATATATATATATTTTTTTTTTCTTTCTTTTGAAGGGGAGGACAGGGTCTTGCTCTGTTGTTCAGGCTACAGTCGCATCATCATAGCTCAATGTAAACTCAAGCTCCCATGCTCAAGCCTGGAGTCTCCTGCCTCAGCCTCACAAGTAGCTGAAACTTATATGCATGCCCCATGACTGGATAATTCTTTGTTATGTTATTCGGGTTGGTCTCTAACTCCTGGGCTTAAGCAGTCTTCCTGCAGTAGCCTCCCCTAGGATTCTAAACATGAGCTAACAGTGCCTGACCACAACTGGCCTTTTTTAAAAAAAAAAAAAAAGTGTGCCTGGTGGTGAAGAACTGGATAAAGAATTCAGTAATTCCTAGCACAGCCTTGCTTCATCTGACAGCATGCCAGTGGTTTTATACATTGTAGGTTTTTCACAATGAAGAAAAAAAGTGCCAAATGAAAAAGACAAGTAATTTTAGTAGTATTATGAGAACAATTTGTCCTTAAAGATCCCCTAAAACGGTTTCAGGAACTCCCAGTGGTCCTTGGGCCACTCTTTGAGAATTGTTGGTTTATACTTTTATCCACAAACCCTGGCTATACAAACTGCTAGCACCTTCTCATATATAACTCTTACATACATATCACAAAATCACCAAAAATCAGAAATTTTTTGCTATCTAAAATTTTTAGATGCAGTTATATGCAGTAAGTGATTTGTATTCCAGGCCCAAAGAAATGCTGATTTTTCTCTATATGGGAATATATCAAAACAGGATTTACTTTGTATCTTTGTCTAAAAAATCTTACTAACTTTATAACATCTGTAGTAATTATCTCCCATATTTTCCTATTTTTAAGAAAAAACTAAATATTCTAAGTTTGGATAATGAAATGGGTATCTTATCAAATATAAGTTTAATAAATTAAATTTAATCATTTATGTTCAAGGAATAAAAAGTAGGACAGTTACTTAAGTAGCTTACAATCTAGTAAGGAACGCACAAAGTGGCAGAATGTAGTGTTCTAAAGAGAAATAATACGCTACAGAAAATTCTGGGATGCCAATACTAGGAGTGAACAAACTACGGCCTACTTTCCTTCCAAGAAATACAGCCAAGCTCATCTGTCTAGGTATTCCCTATGGCTGCTCTAGCACTTCAGCATCAGAGTATCTTTTTTTTCTTTTTTTTTTGAGACAGAGTCTTATTATGTCACCCTTAGTAGAGTGCCATGGTGTCACAGCTCACAGCAACCTCAAACTCTTGGGCTTAAGCAATTACTTTTGCCTCAGCCTCCCAAGTAGCTGAGACTACAGGTGCCTGCCACAACAGCCAGCTGTTTTTTTTTTTTTTTTTTTGCAGTTGTCGTTGTTTAGCTGGCCCAGGCTGGGTTTGAACCTGCCACCTTTGGTGCATGTGGCCAATGCCATAACCACTGTGCTATGGGCGCTGAGCCAGAGTTGAGTATTTGTGACAGAGACCGAAGGGCTCATGAAGCCCAAAATATTCACTATCTGTTCCTTTACAGAAGAAGTTTGCCAACTTTGTGGTGTACTATTGTTCATTGCAGAAGGGCACTTGGCTAAGAGGGCCAGTGGATATTAAAATACAATCCATCCTTTCCTCTTGGGTTATGCATGTCCACAACGGCCACACAATTTGATGAGCAAAGCGCCATGTCCTAGTGGGTGGATGCAGTCATGTGGGGGAAGGGGTATCTATTCCTCTCCCAAAGGTAATATTTCCTAACCTGTGCCCCAGAAAGGCCCGTTTCCTACTTTACACAAAGCTGTGTATGTGTATAGGCTAGCAACAGTCCTCAGCATCTCAGAATCAGACCATGAAGATAAGGTGGATTTCAAATATCAAAAAATTATTATGCCTTAATTAGTGTCAAATATTTCATAGAAAGAACATATTAATTTTTTTACATTTTACAAAAACTAGTATAGTGAAAAATGATTACTTCCATCAAAGGTACAAAATCTGATGACTCAACAAATTCATAAGAAAGAAAGGTATTTGACAAGTACCCTTGTAAAAAACACAATAATTAAGAAAGTGAGGTGAAGGTTATGTTAGCCAGTTTGATGAAAGTATTTAAAAATTGAATATAAAATGAGCACACTGTACCCCATAAATGCATTAATGTGCACAGCTATGATTTAATAAAAATAAATAAATAAAATGACCAAAAAAAAAAAGAAAGAAAGAAAAGTATTAACCTCCAAAAGAATAAAGATGATTGTGAGTCAATTTGTTTTCAGCTACGTATTATTCCCTAGGACAGATATGAAACAGAAAGAAGAACCCACATCAAAGGCTTCTATGGCAATACGCTTCAACTCTTCCCAATGAAACACCCTCACAGACAAGTCCTCATACCATAATTTCAACATCATATGCATTTTATTGTGCTCTAAGCATACATCCAGCAACACTTATTGTAACTTCTGTGTTAAGACACAAGCAGCCAACAGTCCTCTACATGTATTGGCTGTTACAAACATATTTATAAGGCAAAGGGAAAACTTAGGCAATTGGTTTCCTCAGACAAGTACAAGCTAGGATAAAATGATTTATGCATTTGACCAAGAGACTCATTTGCGCACACACACAAAAAAACTATAATGCAGTTTTTGAAGACATCTTTGTATCACTATGCAAGACTACTTTAGAACTTGAAAAAAAAAAATCTCCTTAAAAACTTGCAAATATTTGGGCAGTGCCTATGGCTCAAAGGAGTAGGGTGCTGGCTCCATATGCCAGAAGTGGCAGGTTCAAACCCAACCCCAGCCAAAAACTGCAAAAAAACAACTTGCAAATATTTGTGTGTTAACATGCTGGTCCAAATAAATATTTCATAGAAAGAACTGCTCCTGAATGTCTAGATACCCTCTCAGGATATGCAATGCCCATATGTCCCAAATGTTATAATTGAAAGCAGTAACTCATACAATTCTAAAATTTAGACTTTAAGAAGAAAATTTCCAATGACTTAACAAAAATGGGTGCTACACACTGACATGTAGTTACTTCTTGGGAGCTAGGGACACTCTTCTAGTGACAAATCCATTTCTGTGGACAAGTAAAAAGGAGCCTAACAGTTTAAGCCACACCTCCTCCACCATATCTAACAAGACAAAACAGTTGAAAAAGAAATGTCTCCTGAGTCTTAGAACAAGGGGAATTTTTGAGACAAACTGACTTTCAATAACAAATCTCTAAGGCCCTTGGGGTAATTCTACCTGCATACACTAGGGTCACCCTAAATTTGATACATCTAAAATCCAACAGGTCTTACCCATTATCTTGCAGTATCTAATGTCTGCTACAAGTTCCAAGTAGAATAAAATGCCTCTGGTCACTGTGCTGTCCTATCTTACCCAGCACTGCATGCATGAACTCCATTTAAATGAGTACTCTGCTAGGTGTTGGCACTCCACAATGAAGACTCAGCCCCTAACACCCACCCACTACTTTTGTCTCCCATTAGACAACTCTAATTGATAATTCTGAAATTGCCTAATGGGAGACAAAAGTAGTGAACAGGCTACCAAATTAAGACATGACATAGGTGTAGGAGTTCAGCTTGAAGACCTATATGAGGTTTGACCTCCTAGGGGATCATAAGTAGTCAAGCAGTTCAGCTGGTCTAGAGTGGGAGCAAGTATGGGTGCAAGAGACAGAGAAAAAGTAAGCAAGAGTTATTATAGAACACAGTCACACAAAAGAGAGACAAAATGAGATGGGGCAGGGTGAGGGGGGAGAAAGGAGGGATAGGAAATGAAAAGAAAGGCCAGTGTATCAAGGGCTATCAAACCTGGTGTCATCCCGACATAATCTGGCCTTTGCCTCCAACACACCATGGAACTTGCTCTCCCCAATATCAACAATCTTCTTAACTGCTTAATCTAAGAAACACTCTGGTTAATATTTTACTTGAGTGATTTCCTCTCACCCCTTACAGGATCTGACAATAGCAGCTACTTCCTTGTCTTGAAACAAGTTTATCCCAAGTCCATGAAATCCTACTGCATTTCTTTTCCACTCTCTGGCTCCTAACCTTCTCCTTTTCCTCTGCCTATCCGGCCCTGTCATCAGTTTTCTTTACTTCTTACTCTACACATTGTCTCTGGGTGAAACTGTCCACATTCATGTCTTTAGTTACCAACTATATAGGTCAAGGACTCCATTCTTTAAGTAAAACAACAATCTTTTATTGAGTAATGTGTCAGCACTCTCCTAAATACTTTACATTACCCTCATTTCACAGATGAAGAAACTGAAATATAGTGAGGTGAATCGAACTACCTTATTCATTGTTTTGCGTAATTCACTCTACAACGAAGAAACTGAAAAGAATGGCATGAAAGACTGTTACAGGAAGAAGCAAGTTGAAGACTCACATATCACATAAAACCGCTTTGATTAAAAATGAGACTATTTTACATCTCTGTGTGATTTGAGTTTTTAAAATAACACTAAAATTTTTAAAAATGAGTATAGCATCCTGGTAACATGTTAAGAAAAAAAGCCAAATTAGTGTTAGTGATGTCTGATTTAGCTATATTTGTCATCTATTTTTAACCAAATGCTAAAAGTTTATGTTGTACAGTTAGATTTGTAATAAATTACACTATTCTATAGTAGAATTTATTTTTCAAACAGTCAAATTAAAGACAACGGTTTTCTTAAGCTTTTAACAGCTTGAACATTAAAACTATGGGTTAAGGTTCATTCACTCACATTATCAGATCAGTTGAGGTCTTGATTCAGCACTAAAAGCTGCTTCTAAATAAATATATAGTGACTGGCACTACTTTTCACACAGGAAGCAGTAATAAACTCCCATACCCTATATATATTTGAAAAGAACACCTAAAAACATTTAAGCAGCTACTATCACACATTTCTAGAAACATTTTTAGAAAGCTTAATTGCAGATGGAGCTGAACAAATATTAAAGAGTAAACACACACCTCAGTCCCTTTCCTATGAGGTGTCCTTCCCGATAAAACACTACCTTATATCTATTGGATAGTCTTGGCGGCACCTGTGGCTCAAAAGGGTAGGCCACCGGCCCCATATGCCAGAGGTGGTGGGTTCAAACCCAACCCCGGCCAAAAAACCCCAAAATTCTACTGTACTTTGGATAGTCTTTATATTTAGTAACACAAATGGAATCTTAACTGCTATAAAGTCTTAAACTCATTTTAAAAAAGATAGAGACCCTTTTTTAAGTAAGATTAGTTTGATCCAGGGCGTTTTCCACAAATTTTTAGTTTGTAAAACCCAAAATTGTGAAGTTTTATTAAATAACTAAAAAACTATATAATCTAACCAGTTAATTATTTAGCTTGAAAAAACAAGGATAGCGCACTAAAAGGGAAGCTGTGACAGAAGCAGCCCCTAATTCAGTTCACTGAATTTGCAATAAAACAGACCTGACATATTGGGGGAAATATTTTCTGTAGGTTATGAAATATTAAAGAACATCTGTTTATTGAACACCTCAAAGAAGTCTGGGTTGGGGGGGCGGAGAATGGAGGAGAAAAAAGAAATTCAAAAGGAATAAAAGCCATTATTCTAACCCTCTAGGCCCAGGGCATGTGTATATAGGAATAGCATTATCCAAAAGAGCAATTTTTTTTTTTTTTTGAGACAGAGCCTCAAGCTATTCCCTTGGGTAGAGTGCTGTAGCATCACAGCTCACAGCAACCTCCAACTCCAGGGCTCAAGCGAATATCCTGCCTCAGCCTCCCAAGTAGCTGGGACCACAGGCGCCCGCCACAACGCCTGGCTATTTTTTGGTTGCAGCCATCATTGTTGTTTGGCGGGCCTGGGCTGGATTCGAACCTGCCACCTTAGGTGCATGTGGCTGGCACCTTAGCCACTTGAGCCACAGGCGCCCAGCCCACAGGAGGAATTATCTCTTGTCTTATGGAAGAGCAAAATTCCAGACAAAGTGAAAGGTTAGTTTTTGTTTATTATATGGGTTAAAATACGGCACACTCAGAGTCTAGGTTTATCAGTAGGATTTTATCTGATAGAATTTTAACCTCATCTAGAAACATCACTTCTCTTTAATCAGTGCTGTAAAAATCGTAAAAGTCATACAATGATATTTTTAGAAAATTAATCAGGTAGATGGAAGGGGCAGATGAGACGGGAATCAAGGAGACCAACTAGAACATCTATAATGATCTAGGCATGAGGTGATCAAGTCTAGTTTAGTAAGAAGTGGAAAGAAAAGAGATGATATAGATAGAAATTATATTTTGAAAGAATCACCACACCAGAAAAAGAGAATGAAAGAGAGGGCAAAAATAAAAATTTCTATGGTTTATGAGAAGCCCTAACATGACCACTGACTTATCCTGCTGACAGTGGTGGGCACCAAAATCCCACATTCACATAGGCAGCTGCAAGTGATAGCTCAAGGCAGAACCCTTGACACAGATCACCTCTCCTTGGCCCACTGTTCACTCAACAACGCACCCAAAAAGCACCAGCAATCAGCAACATCCAGACATTCTATCTTCCTCCTACAAAACTGAGGTGCTCTGATGTCTTTTGACTTTAAAAGACCTAACTCATTTCTCCACCTTCACACCTCATCTCCCAGAACCTCAACTCTATGCTGGACTGGGCTCTTGCTTTTACATATCCTCTCAGCATTCAATCCTTGGTTTCATTTTTTCTGAACAGCTGGCATACTGTTTGTTATATCACTTTGGGATACAATAAAGAAGTGTATGTGCTCAGTAAACTGGGGCAGTGAGATATAAGAAATTTGCCCAAGGTCATACAGACAGAAAGCGTCAAATAGGAAGAGTTAGAATGTCTCTAATAGTCTGTGCTTCTACCACACCACACTGCCTCTCTCAACATAAGCACAAGAACATGAGGGTTGAGAGAGGACCATTTGATCTGACTGAGAGGTTGCAGGTAATTTCTACAGCAGTTTTGCGAACTGTGGGTAGAAAGTGGAAGCAGTGAATCTGTATCATTTCTTAGGGAACCCTAACACTAGAGAATAGAGGCAAAACTGAATGACAATGTGACAGGTGAACAGAGTGACTGTGTTCACTTATACATTTTTAAGGATAGCAAAGACCTGTGCTGTGGGGTGGCTCAAACCTATAATACCAGGGTTCTGGGAGGCTCAGAGAGGAAGGACTGCTTGGAGGTCAGGAGTCTGAGGTTACAGTGAACTATGGCCATACCACTACATTGCAGCGTGGGCAACAGAGAGAGACCCTGAGAAAAAGGAAGAAGGAAGAAGAAAGAAGAAATCTGGATTCCCTTCAAAGAATAATAAATATCTAAGACCTGTGGAAATGAGCCAAGTAAAGATCCAAAGAAAGACATCAAGAATTGAGTGAAGGTGAACTGTGGAAGGTTTCCCAGAGGACTGGTTGAAAAAAGAGAGGTATTTTAAACAGAAGAAATGGCATATATAATAGTGAGAAGTTGGAAATGTACCAAATTAGTTCACCCTGAAGAAGAACAATTCCTAAGAAAATGAGAACAGTGTTAAAGACATGTGGAGCACAGAAGTGCCTTGTTAAAATAAAATAGTTAAGAATATAGACTCTTCAGGCCAATGGCCTTAGTTCAAACCTTAGCTCTGTCCTGAGAGGACTGTGTAACCTTGGGCAAATTACTTAATCTCTCTAGTCTTCAACTTTCTCACCTGGGAAATGAGGGGAATGATAATATGTATCTCATAGAGTTAAGCCCTAAATGAATGTTACCTGGTAGAAGGAATAACATATGTTATTATGTTTACAGGAATCACTATAAATTCTTTAGGTAAGGGATGATGAAATGAGAAAATAAAGAAAATTATTTTAATAATTCTGTAAGGGATAATAGTTAAAATTGATTCAAGATTTATCTTACTCTGAATAATTTCATTATTTAATCCTCATTACCTCACTACCCTATGAGTTAACTTTTATTATCCATAATTTACAGGGAAACTGAGGAAGAGAAAGGTTACATATCTTGCTCAAGGTTACAAAGTTAGTAAGTAAACAGAGTCTAGATTCAATCAAGAGTCTAGACGGTTTGGTCCAGAGCTGTAAAATACTCTGCTTACTGTGAGTTATCTGCCATTTTGGAATTCCCAGGTAAAGACTTTCTTCTATTAGTAAAAATAATCAGGAACTAAAAATTATTTGTCATTTCTCAGTAGACAAATCAAATCAAGGTCATCACCAGGCCCCTATTTTTCCAGAATCCCAAAGCTATGCAGAATGACCGACTGTAAGTGAAATAAGGGCTGCTTGTAGCAGGGAGAGTGAAGAAATGTTAACTCTTGGAAGTTAAGTATCTTCTCTATCTCCTATGGAATATAAGGTCCTATTTGGCTACTTAGTCTTTCCATCCTTTTTCTCTTCCATTCATAGCACTACAGTTTCCAAAGCAAATACTGTTTTAATTTTGATCCTCTCAATTTATTCAATCTAATTTTATTTGCATTAAGTATTACTACAGAGCATAAGGAAAAGGCATACCTATCCTTAGTGTAACAGATGCCAGGACTGGCCATGGATTAAAGTCCGTAATAGGATAACACAGATCATTTATGTCTTATGACTAAATTGGAGGTAATACATTAATTGCCTCCAAATCAGCAGTAAAATGTAAGGTTTCCAAATAATATATTCCAAAATGAAAGCTTTTAGGGTCCTGAAATTTTTAACATTACTTTTTTCTATTATTTATAACACATTAATATATCATAGCATGTATCAATAATGTATTATAAATAGATATATTTTATAATGAAATCCCCAGCGATGCTTAGACTGACTTCAGAACCTGAATAGTTTTCTAGTTAGTGCATGTTAAATGTGGCCAACATTAATCAATTCAATATAAAAGGCAATTTAATGTGTAGCATTCATATAGTTCAAGTGCCCCAAATCCCATGAAAAAAAGTATTGTTGCTGTTTTTCCCTGATATTATAAATTCATGTTTTCACTAAGGACATATCTGAATTCCAAGTTTCCTCTCATCCCACCCACCCTCATTTGGAACTCCCACAGCACAACTCCTTATATAGAGAAATGCAGTGTCTACTTTAAAGTGCCTTTATTATGGCTAAGGATTTAGTGACTCAGAAGGAACAGAAATGGTACAATAGAACTTTAATAAAATCAGCCTTTAAAAAAAAAAAAAGAAAAAACAAGTTCTTGGGGAGAATGGGCTAATGTCTTAAAGAAAAGTAAAAGGGACAGGGTCAGGTGCAGTGGCTCATACCTGTAATCCTGGAATTCTGAGAGGCCAAGGCAGGTGGACTACCTGAGCTCATGGGTTTAAGACCAGCCTGAACAACAGTGAGACCCCTATCTTGAAAAATAGCCAGGCATTGTGGCGGGCACTGGTAGTCCCAGCTACTTGGGAGGCTGAGAAAAGAGAACCACTTGAGCCCAAAAGTTTGAGGTTCCTGTGAGCTATGACAGCACAGCACTCTGAGAGTGACAAAGTGAGACTCTGTCTCAAAAAAAAGAAAAAAGAAAGAAAGAAAGAGGGGCAGCGTCTGTGGCTCAAAGGGGTAGGGCGCTGGCCCCATATGCCGGAGGTGGTGGGTTCAAACCCAGTCCCAGCCAAAAACTGCAAAATAAATAAATAAGAAAGAAAAGGGACAACAGGCAAACATCTGGCCAACTTTAACATCACTCAAATACCTCTTAAATAGTGTTTCCTAAGGTAGATTTTACTGGGATAAAAGTTTCTTCAACAATTTAGTTGATTTACATGACTAAAAGAAGTTGAAGGACAAGGTAAGTTTCTTAAGTGGCCAGTTAAACACAATTAAGTTGACTACTTGGCTTTTGGTGGTTTTTTCCTTTTTTGAGACAGAGTCTTACTATGTCGCCCTTGGTAGAGTGCTGTGGCGTCATAGCAACCTCAAACTCTTGGGCTAAAGCGATTCTCTTGCCTCAGGCTCACGAGTAGCTGGGACTACAGGTGCCCACCACAACACCTGGCTATTTTTTATTTTTTTGGAAGTTTTTGGCCGGGGCCAGGTTTGAACCTGCCACCTCTAATATATGGGGCTGGCGTCCTACTCCTTTAAGCCACAGGCACTGCCCCTGTGCCCAGCTATTTTTTTGTTGCAGTTATTTCGCTGCCCTGGGCCAGGTTTGAACCCGCCACTCTTGGTGTATATGGCTGGTGCTGTAACCACTGTGCTACGGGCGCTGAGCCTTGGCTTTTGGTTTTTAGTGAAGACCTTCATGAAACCAATAATATATTTTCTCACAAAACTTCTCCTCTTCCTTTTGTTAGGACACCTAACAGGTTTTATGTCCCGGAGCTTACGCTTTAGGAGCTCTGCTCTAAAATAAGCAACCTTTTCTCAACACTAGGGTAATGAAAAACCTGCTCATTAACTCTTGATTCAAAAACTAATTATAGGCCCAGCGCCTGTGGCTCAAGTGGCTAAGGTGGTGGGTTCGAATCCAGCCCAGGCCTGCCAAAGAACAATGATGGCGGCACCCCAAAAATAGCCAGGCGTTGTGGCGGGCGCCTGTGGTCCCAGCTACTTGGGAGGCTGAGAGGCAGGAGACTCTCTTGAGCCCAGGAGTTGCAGGTTGCTGTGAGCTGTGACGCCACAGCACTCTACCCACGGCAACAGCTTGAGGCTCTGTCTCCAAAAATAAATAAATAAATAAATACTTACTATACAACTACAGTATTTATAATGTGATATTGGTGAAGACACTGTTCACTAGAACAGAAGTTCCAGAAATCCACAAATTTATGATCAAGTGGTTTTTGACAAAAGTGTCAAAAGGAAAGGAAAAGTCTTTTCAATAAATAGTATTTGAACTGGATATCCCTACGCAAAGCAAACAAAAAAACCTCACACTCTATACAAAAATTAACTTAAAATGGATTGTAAAGTTAAATGTAAAACCAAAAGCCATAAAGTATCCAGAAGAAAATAGAGAAGAATCTTTGTGACATTGGGTTAAAATTTGAGACACAAAACACAAATCATAAAAAAAATTGATCAATTAGATGTCAACAAAATAAAAACTGCTTTTTGAAAAGAAGCCACAGATCAGCAGAAAATTCTGCAAAATACATAGCAGAGAAAGAACTGGTAACCAGAATACACAAATGACTGTCCCAAACTCAGTAAGAAAACAACCCAATTTTTATTTATTTCTTTGTTTATGAGACAGAGTCTCACTCTGTGGCCAAGGATAGAATGCTATAGTGTCAGCCTAGCTCAGAGCAACCTCAAACTCCTGGATTCAAGTGATCCTCCTTACTCACCCTAACCAGGCAGGAGCTGGGACTACAGGTGTCTGCCACAATGCTGACTAATTTTTCTGTTTTTAGTAGAGATGGAGTCTTGCTTTGGCTCAGGCTAGTCTCAAACTCCTGAGCTCAACCAATACTCCTCCCAAAGTACTAGGACTACAGGCATAAACCACCTTGCCTGGCTATGATTTTTTTTTTTTTTTTGCAGTTTTTGGCCAGGGCTGGGTTTGAACCTGCCACCTCCAGTATATGGGGCTGGCACCCTAACTCCTTTGAGCCACAGGCACGGCCCCTGGCTACAATTTTTAAAATAAGCAAAAGTAGCAGACACTTCACCAAAGAGGAGAAAAAGATGGCAAATAAGTACATGAAGAGACACTCAACCATCATTAGTCATTAAAGAAATAAAAATTAAAATTTACATCAAGATATTCCTATGTACCTATCAGAATGATTCAAGTTAAAAAAAAAAATGACCATAACAAGTACTGAAGCCCCTGGAAATTTCAAACATTGCTGTGGGAAAGCAGAATTAGAAACAGGTTGGCAGTTTGATACAAAGTTAAACATACCCTTATCATATGACTCAAGTGAAATGAAAAATATGTCCTCACAAAATCCTGAACATAAATTTTACATCAGCTTTATTCAGAATTGCCAAAACCTGGAAACTCAAATGTCTATTAATTAGTGAATAAATCTTTATAGAATGAAAAAGATACAAATGACTAATAGATATAACATAGATGAATCTCAAATTATGAAGCCAGACTCAAAAGACTACAAACATGATGTCATTTATATAACACTTTGGAAAAAGGTAAAAGGAGAGAAAGAGAGCCTATTGCCAGGGCCTAGGGAGAAAGCAGGTAACTGACTACAGAAGGGAAGGAGGGAACCCTCTGGGGCAATGTAAATGTTCTATCTCCTGATCGTGGTGGTTGGTGGAAGACTACATGCATTGTCAAAATTCATTAAACTGTACACCTAAAAAGTGTAAATCTCACTGTTCCCAATTTTTACCTTAAGAAATCTGACTTTAAGGCGGGGGGGGCGGCTCTGGCTGATGTTCTGAGGGCAGATTATAGTTTGGTAAGGCAGAAACAGAGGAAACATGCTAATGTAACCTAGACAAGAGACAATAACTAGATCATGGCCTGTCCTGGGGTGAAAGTCACTACAGTTGTGAGGTGATCTGATTTGACATATAAAGTAGAACCTACGTAAAGTGACCACTCAAGGGACTGTAACAAACTGGTCAACATGTGGAGGTGATCAACATAAGGAACTAAGCCCACTGTACTGAGAGGTACACATGGTACATGTCTAGTCTATGAAAATTAGGTCAATTTAAGGAGGTTGTTGATATAGGGAGATGGTCAACTATGGAGGTTCTTCTTTTGCTTTTAATCAGAATTTCCTGATAGATTAAACATGGAGTATGACAGAAAGAAGCCAAGGACTATGTTTCTGGCCCGAGAAACAGAAGGATAGAAGCCATCATTTTAGACAGGAAGGCTACAGATGAAAGGAGAGAACACACGCATGAGTGCTTGCACATGTTACATTGGAGGGGGCAATGGAGATCAGCAATTTAGTTCTAAGCTCCAGTCTGCTATAAAACGGAGATATCACTGCATAATTCATAGCTTTCTTTTTCTTAAACAGCACTGCATTTCTTCATTTCAGTTGTTAAGTTCTAGCATGCAGACTTTGATGCAATCCTAGAAGGAAGTCCAGCCACCATGTAGTCTGCTCATTATGCTTGATGGGTGTGGTAATTTCATGTCAACCTGACAAGGATAAGGAATGCCCAGATATCTGGTTAAACATTATTTCTGAGTGTGTCTATGAGGGTGTTTCTGGAAGAGAACAGCATCTGAACTGATAAACTGAGTAAAGTAGCTGACCCTCCCAATGTGGGTCTGCATCATCCAATCCTTTGGGGGGCCTAAAGAAGAGGAGGAGGAAGGACAAATCTGGTCTCTCTGCTTGAGCTGAGACATCCATCTTCTGCCCTTGGACAGCTGTACTCCTGGTTCTAGGGGTTTCAGACTCAGATCAGAATATATCAGCTCCCCTGGCTCTCAGGCCTTTGGACATAGACTGTATTTCATTGCTGACTTACCTTCCTAGTTCTCTAGCTTTCAGACGGCAGATGGTAGGACATCACAGCCCCCATAACAGTGTGAGCCAATTCCAACAATAAATTTCCTCTTATGTTATTTATATATTATATACCATCGGTTCTGTTTCTCTGGAGAATCTCAACTAATGATGGGTGTACCACTTCTTACCCCCCATGTAAAGCATGTTCCCCTTTTACAAAAGGGAAAAATACATCCATGCTTCATAGCTCCTTTAATCATGTCCCATTCACACCTCTCTAGAAAAAATTCCTCCACTTTTCTGTTTCTACATTTCGGTCCTTATGGCCACTGTTCATGTTGAGGGAGAGGTTAGATACTTTGGGAACCACCTCTACCTCTCATATAATCTGCCCTTCCTATTGTGGAGTTTATCATTTCCACCAATAAGTATGTCCTTAACAAAAACAAGACATAAATTGTTTCTCATTTCTTCTATCTCATCAAGTACTCAGTTCCCCCAGAGTTCTGTAGTTTCCTCATCCTTTTTTGCAGAGGCTCTTCATTACACCACTGTCATCTTAACCTGGGATGTGGGAATAAAGAATCTGGTAACAACAACATCAACACAAGCAACTATGGATTTTCACTGAAAGCTTTTATTTCCTGAACAGAGAGCCAGCCCTATTCTTACTGCAGTACTGTCACCTAGAAACCAAAATTCTCAGCTAACATAACATTTCAGGGCTAATGTAATTCCTAGAAAACTACTAAGAACAGTTCAAAAACAAAAACCCTCAACAGCTCTCTTTTTTTTTCCCTTGGGAGACAGTCTCACTCTGTTGCCTTAGGCTAGAGTGCAGTGGCCTCAGCCTAGCTCACAATAACCTTGAACTCCTTGGTTCAAGTGAGCCTCCTGCTCAGCCTCCTGAGTAGCTGGGACCAACTACAGGTGGGTGCCACCACACCTGGTTAATATTTTTTTTTTCTATTTTTAATGGGGACCGGGTCTTACGCTTGCTCAGGCTGGGTTCCAACTCCTCAGATCAAGCAATTGGCTTGGCCTCCTCATGTGCTAGGGTTAAAGGTGTGAGCCACCATGCTGGCCCAGTAGCAGCTCTTGCCTTTGTATCACCAATAATCTGAAACTTCAAACTGTAAATTTCTAATTGCAACAGTAATTGCTTAGTTTCATTGAGCATTTAGTATGTGTGGGGTGCTATGCTAAGTAAGTATTCCAACTAAATCTGTTTATTCAATAATAAAATAACCCTGGGACAAAGTTATCATTATTCAAAAACAGGAGATATTAGGTTGATCTTATAAGTAAACAAGCACCAATATTTACTATGGAATATGACACTTAATCCCCAAAGAATTTTGAGAGATTGGTATTGCCTTATATTGCTATTTTCTGACTCTCATTAAAAAAAAGAGACCTGAGTGCCATGCTCAGTGGTTAGAGCGCTGGCCCCACACCTCAAGGGCAGCAGATTTGAACCTCACCTGGGCCAGATTAACCAAAAAAAAAAGAAGAAGAAGAAGAAAAGAAAATACAGGTGTGCCCCTTCTTAAGGAAAATGGGTTATTGGAAATGAAAATAAAATTATTTTTATTTTACTTAAAACCCTGCTGCCCCATCCAAACAAAGGAAACCACGTTTGTCCTCATAGCAGATTCAGAGCTCTTCCACACTTCATGGTTTAAGATCAGAGATCTGGGCTCGGCGCCTGTGGCTCAAGCGGCTAAGGCGCCAGCCACATACACCTAAGGTGGAGGGTTCAAATCCCCAGCCCAGGCCCACCAAACAACAATGAGGGCTGCAACCAAAAAATGGCCAGGCGTTGTGGCGGGTGCCTGTAGTCCCAGCAACTTGGGAGGCTGAGGCAGGAGACTTGCTTGAGCCCAGGAGTTGGAGGTTGCTGTGAGCGTGATGCCATGGCACTCTACCCAGGGGGATAGCTTGAGGC
>CAUYTI010026853.1:0-16883 GCA_963575145.1 Galago senegalensis
CAACAGGCGCCCGCCACAACAGCTGGCTATTTTTTGGTTGCAGCCGTCATTGTTGTTTGGCGGGTCCGGGCTGGGGATTCGAACCCGCCACCTTAGGTGTACGTGGCTGGCGCCTTAGCCGGTTGAGCTATAGGCGCCGAGAAAGTATACTTTCTCCGAGCCCCGTTCTCATGGGGGAGGGGACGCCTGTGCTTGGCAATGGGTTTTGTACCTTTCGTTTGTATCCTTGGGGTTGCAGCTCGCCTCAGCAGGGTTGATGTGCATTCTTCAACCTTCTCTCTTGGCTCAGCTCCAAACTATCAGCTTACTTGCTAAACTTCTGTCCTTTAACTCTAGTGTCATTACTTTTTGCTTCTTTCTATTTTAGAGACAGGGTCTCATCTGTCACCCAGGCTGAGGTGCAGTGTCACAATCATAGCTCATTGGGACCTGCAACCAGAGAAGTTGTTTTAAATGAGACCCAAGTGGCCTAGAAGTTGGACATGTAGCCCTTGCTGACTTGCAAGCATATGAAGAGATCAGGGATTGGCCTTTTTGGTTACAGGAAATAAAAGTGCTTTACCAGATTTCCCCAGACCGTCACAATTTGAAAGCACATTTCAGAGTTAGTGAGACCTGTCTCCCACGACCTGTTCTTCTTAGGTCTCAGACATGGTGAAACCTGCTCAGCTGTAGTCCAAGGGGGCACGTCCCAGGGATTCAGCACTTTTGCTCCCCTGAGGTGGCCCAGCTAGTGTCTTGGCACAGGAATGTCCTGGACCAATGGCTTTGCTCCTGGCCACATAGTACTGTGCATCACTGTGCTTGTCCCTCCCTCCATTTCCTCTGACCTGTGAGGCTTGGTGTCTGCTCCCTTTGCCCAACTCTCCCTGACTTAATAGTGGGTCCATGGAGCAGCCCAGCTTGCCTTCTTTGTCCTTCTGGAGGTGGATGTCAGCACATGGTAGGCTTTAACCTGGGTGCTGGGCTCTATGGCTCCCAGCTGTGCTTCATGCCACTATAAATACCAGACTCCTAAGTAAGTCCAGACTCCCTCCTAAGGAGTCTTTGCTTGCCAGGGAGTGCTGTCCAATGAAAGTAGAGAGCACCTGACCATGTCTCTTACTTGGCAGCCCTTCCACTTATGATAAGCTACTCTATTCTTTGGAGAAAAAATGTCCTTCACAGGCTACTTTTTTTTTTTTTTTTTTGAGACAGAGCCTCAAGCTGTCACCCTGGGTAGAGTGCCGAGGCATTACAGCTCACAGCAACCTCCAACTCCTGGGCTCAAGCGAGTCTCCTGCCTCTGCCTCCCAACTAGCTGGGACCACAGGAGCCCGCCACAACGCCCGGCCATTTTTTGGTTGCAGCCGTCATTGTTGTTTGGCAGGTCAGGGCTGGATTTGAACCTGCCACCTTAGGTGTATGTGGCTGGCGCCCTAGCTGGTTGAGCTATAGGTGCCAAGCCACACAGGCTACTTTTTAATGGGACAGTCTTAAAAGCTGAGGGGAGATGGTGCCAGTAGTCTTCTTTTGTTCCCACCCAATTTTAGCCTTGTCAAAGGTCTTAAAGAGTTTCTTGGGTATTTCTGTATTACGTTCCACAAAAAGCTCTCTTGGGGCGCTGAGAATTTTGGCTGGAGTATACTGAGGGCTCATTATATGGGTATGTGGGCAAGATTGTGTTTGTTTTTGAGTTTAGAGGTAGCCCTACAAAAGGCAGTGAAATAGTGATGAAGTTCTTAATTCTATCAACTACCTTGCTGGTGGAAGTGCAGCTCCTTACTAGTCTGAATGTCTTGTTATGTTTGCGTGAGGAGAAAAGGGGGACAAACATTACACTCAATTCCATGTAATAATTGATGCATGCTTTTTAGTTCTAGCAGGGAACATATTTCCAAACTGGGTCTGAACATTATTTTCCTTGCGTGACATTTTAGAAGGGGCTGTGCCATCTCTTCCATGTCTTTGAGAGGTACTGGGAAGTCACAGGGGGTTTGACTTTCCCAGTACTCTTTGTAAAGTGAAGGCTGCACAAGTGGCTGCTCCTTGGCTTTCTGGGGCACCACAAGGGCAGTGACCACACCTGGTGTGGGCCTGGGTCCTGCTGTTTCACTTGTTTTCTCTGAGTGGAGCCATGAATGCCCATCATCTGTAAGACTGGGTTGAATGTTTATTTTAATGAGATGCACTTGAGATTCTGAGTGATATTTATTTATTTAATTTTTGAGACAGAGCCTCAAGCTGTCACCCTGGGTAGAGTGCTGTGGTATCATAGCTCATAGCAACCTCCAACTCCTGGGCTCAAGCAATTCTCCTGCTTCCGCCTCCAAAATAGCTAGGACTACAGGCACCTGCCACAATGCCCACCTATTTTTTGGTTGCAGACATCTTTGTTGTTTGGTGGGCTGGGCTGGATTCGAACCCGCCAGCTCAGGTATATGTGGCTGGTGCCTTAGCTACTTGAGCCACAGGTGCCAAGCCATCTGAGTGATATTTAAACAGGGAATCAAATCTGAGAAGGGCCTTGTGTGGATGCAAATGAAGTCCAAGAGAAAGGGGGAGGTTTCACCTGCCATTCTGGCCCCTCCTCCATAGACTGCACTACCCTGGGGATGGGGGGTGTGGGGCCCTCACAGAGGCACCTGCTCAGAGGCTGGGGAAAGCTGCCTGGGGTGCAAGGGCCCTGAGGGCAGGTGCTGGGCCCTGGAGTCTGAGAATGCTCTGCACTTCCAAATTGTTTCAGCCCTATTTCCTTTCCATTCATTCATTCACCCAGTACTCACTGCATGTGTGCTGTGTGCTGGGAAGGCCAGCACTGTGGTCTGGGGCAGGAGTATGGGTGGTACAAAACCTTTTTCCCGTGATGACTGCTGCCCATTGATGGGGGTGGGGGGACATGTGAGCAGATGTGGTCCAGTCACACAATCCGTGTTTGTGGACTCGCTATGTGCCAAGCACTGTTCTGAGTGATGGGGACACAGCACAGAGCAAAATAGGTAGATTTTATTTTTGCCTTCATGGCACCTGCCCTCTAGTCAATGATTACATGGCACACTAGACATGCCAGGCTGCCTGCTCTGTCAGGAAAGGTTCCACAGGGCACAGATCTGCTCAACTGCTGTCCATGATCAGTAGTTGTTTTTTGTCTCCACATATTGCCCCTTATGGGCCCTTCATATGACTAGAATCATGTAGTGTGTGGTCTTTTGTGCTGGGCTTCTGTCACGGAGTGTAATATTCTCAGAATCACCCAGACTGTGGTCTGTATAATAATACTGTGTGGATGTACCATCATTCTGTTTTATTCATATGTAAGTTGATGGGCACTGAGGTTAGTTGTACATTTTGGCTATTACAATTGCTACTGCTATGAACGTTCATATTAGTTTTTGTGTGGGTGTGTTTTCAACTTTTCTGGGTATAACAAGAAGTGGAATTGCTGGGTCATGTGTTAAGTATATGTTTATATTTCAAGGAAGTACCAGGCTATTTTCTACATGACTGCACCATTTTACATTTCTACCAGCAATGCACAAGGATTTAATTTTCTCTGCATTCTTGCCAACACTTTCTGTTATCTCTCCTTTTTATTATAGCTGTCCTACTGAGTGTGAAGTGGTACCTCCTTACCTCCTTGTGGTTTTTATTTGCATTCTCTAGTGACTAATGACATTGAACATCTTTTCATGTTGATCATTTACATGTCTGCTTTTCAAAGGAGTCAAATCCTTTGCCTATTTTAAAATTACATTATTTGTGTTTTTATTATTGACTGTGTTTTTATATATATTCTGGATACTTGTCCCTTATGAGATATATTATTTGCCAACATTTTATCTTTTCCTGTGGGTTATCTTTTTACTTTACTTTGTGCTTCTCCTTTGAAGCACAAAATTTATTGATTCTGATGAAGTTTGATTTATTAATCTTCTCTTTTACCACTTATTGATATCGTAGCCTGGTCCAAGACTGTTTACTATGGTGTTTTCTCCTGAAAATTTAATGGTGTAATACTTATATTTAGGTGTGTGTTTCACTTGAGCTCTTTTTTCTGTATGGTATATGGTATGCTCTGCCATTTTATCCATAGCATTTTCACCCTCTCACATATGGCTTCTTATGTTCATTGTGTATTTTTCCCATTTGAATATATTCTTCCTTTAGTCCATTTGTGCTGCTATAACTTATTTTTCTCTCCCTCCCCAGAGTCTAATACATGATAAATAAAGCATAAATTATTATTGAACTAGTAAATAATAAATGAATGGAGAATTCTATTATCTTAGGTATTTAATAGAGAAGTGAGCAACTTCAGAGTGATTTCTTTAGGAAAGCCTCACTAAATCTGATCTAAATTGAATAAGATTCAATGCTCCCCTGGTAACTAAGATCATGAACATCAGGGGGAGAAGAGGAGCCAGCAAGTTTAGGCTTCCACACACAAAGCAAGCTGCAGACAGGAGCAGGAATGGGCCCGCTCTGAGCCCCCATGGATATGGGGTGTGGAGGTGCAATCACATCAACTCTAGGCTGGGGGTGGCTTTTCTTAGGGCTTTTTGTTTTTAAGTAAAAGTACCTCTAAACATAATTTTACTCAGAGCAGCAACTATAAGACTACCTTCCCCCCCACCCCAAATCAGTTGACTTCAAGTCTCATCTCAATCTTGTCTTTGAGGATGTTTAGTATAACCTTTGAATACATTGTCTCAGTTTCCTTGCTAATAAATAAGTTTAGTTAATAGTGCCTACCTCCAATATGGGCATAAATTAAATAATGTATGTAAAGTACTGGGTTAATTATCCCACATAGAATAAGCACTCATTAAATGCTATGTATTGTTTTATATTTTTGTTTAACCTGTGGCATGAGCCCCTGTGTGTGTTGTCCCAGAGGTAACAAGAACTGCCTTTCTTAACCAAAGTTGTCCCAGAGGTAACAAGAACTGCCTTTCTTAACCAAAGGCAACAGATCTGATAGCTGACTTCCAGGTGAAAGCAGGAACACAGACCCTGTAGTACATTACAAGGTCAGCCCTTGAGAGCCACATTATGCTCCCCCCAAGCCTGGCTTCTTGAGACACAGGGTTCCTTCATGCAAACTTAAGTTGTAAAAGAGGGTGGCAACTGCCCCCTGGAGGCTTCCTGAACCCTCTCCAGGGTCCGGATCACACAGCGCAGGACACAGGCTTGCCACACAGAGGCACACAGAATGCAGCCACCAGACATACTCCCTGGGTGCTCTGGCAGAATATAGAGAGCTGCTGCTGACTCAGGAAGGCCAAAGGTTCCCAGAGAAGCCCAGACTTCCAACATGGAAAATGACCTCCTGTTCTGTTGTCCCTTGGAAAGAAGGCTTCCTCATCAGGCTCCCACTGTGCAACATGCCTTACCAGGGTGAGCACCAGATGTGAGAGTGACTGCAGACCCTTGGACATGGCTTCACTTGTGGAGAAGTAGACATTCACTGGACAGTCCCCTCAGTCCTGGATAGCCATACTCAAATCAGTACAGGATAAGTGGAAGCCATGGAGAGAAGTCTGCAGTTCAGAGAGGTGACTTGTGAATGTCCTTAAAGGCTCTGAAGAGTGACATGGCTGCAGTGGGTGAACTGCTTCCACTTGGAGCAGAACCCACCCCCAAACCAGGTTGTCTGGGTTCCAGCCATGCTCCTGTGCCTCAATTTTCTCAACTGTAAAATGGGGCTAATAATTGTCCCCACCCCACAGAGTAGTGCTAAGTATAAAATGAATCTATAGGCCAGGCACAGTGGCTCATGCCTGTAATTCCAGCAATCTGGAAGGCCGAAGCAAGTGAATTGCTTCAGCTCACAAGTTTAAGACCAGTCTGAGTGGCTCGGCGCCTGTGGCTCAAGCGGCTAAGGCGCCAGCCACATACACCTAAGGTGGCGGGTTTGAATCCCCAGCCTGGACCCGCCAAACAACGATGGCTGCAACCAAAAAAAAAAAATGGCTGAGCGTTGTGGCGGGCCCCTGTAGTCCCAGCTACTTGGGAGGCTGGGGCAGGAGACTTGCTTGAGCCCAGGAGTTGGATGTTGCTGTGAGCTGTGATGCCATGGTACTCTACCCAGGGGGATAGCTTGAGACTCTGTCTAAAAAAAAAAAAGACCAGTCTGAGCAAAAAGCAAGACCCTGTCTCTACTAAAAATAGAAAAAGCTAAGGCAAGAGGATCACTTGAATTCAAGAGTTGGAGGTTGCTGTGAGCTATAATGACACCACAGCACTCTACCCAGGGCTACAGCTTCTGTTTTTCTCTCTCTCTCACACACACACACACACACACACATGCAAGAATCTACACATTGAAACAAGAAATGTACAGAGAAGCCTCCATCATATGGGGGAGTTGGACCTGCAGCTACAATTGGGCCCTCTGGCAGGTAGGCTCGCCAGATGATCTGAGGGGCAGGAAAGCCTGTGGTGGCCCTCTGGAGGTTGTGTGGACAGTAACACATACTGCCCTTTCGACAGCTGCTCTGGATAATCTTCAGACCTTTCTGGGCCATTCTGCTGGGAGAAGGTTCCTAATCCCTTGCTTAAAGGAGGCCATTATTCTCTCTCTATCCCCTTTTTTATCACACTGATAATTCTCTGCAATCATGTGATTTATTTGTTGAATAGTATATTTTCTCTCACCCACTACAAGGTAAGCTTGGTGAAAGCAGGGGCCTTATCTGGCCTGCTCCCCCAGTGCCTAGAAGAGCTTCTGGTACCTGTGGAAGAAAGTGAGGTGAGGGGGGTCAAGGGTTGGAGATGGGAAAGGGAAGAGTCATGGGAAAGAGCTAGGGAAGAGGGGGCAGTTAGACTGAAGACAGGCCCCCCCTTCACACAGGCAAGGCTAGCACTCTGGCTGAGAGGACGGCCCCCTTGGCACCCACAGACAATCAAGGGCAGGCATCCAGTCAGAGCTCCAGTGCCATGTTTTTAATGAGTGGATTTCTGTCTAATAAAAACAGGATTGGAATACTTTGAGCGGAAAAAACCAGGATTGGCACCAAACCAATAATTTAAACATTATAGAGATTGTCGAGTATTTTGTTTAAATTTTTCCTAATCTATTTTCTTAAGCAAATATGCATTTTAGCTATTGACTTTGGTCTGCCTTTTATGACTTTTTCATATATTTTTAATCACTGCACTGCTAAGTGGAAATTATTGTCTTTGGAGGGTGAGTAGCAGGGGTAAGATAAATTCTGGCAACTGGGTATGAAAACTCTTGTGATATTTCACCAAAAATGAGTTATTACTTGTTGGAATCCTTCATGCTTTCTATCCTCAGTCTGAACTCTATTAAAGTTACATATTTATATGCCATTTATAGTAAATTCTCTAGATTGGTCACCCAATATTCCAAATTTTGAACATCCACTGTGTGCCTTCCCAGCCCGTCTGAATCTCAAATGTCTTCTGTCCTTTGGTGCTGACTTAATTAAAAATAAAAGAAAACCACTTATGTTTGAGGTAGTCAGAAATATTAAAAAAAAAAAGTTAAGATATTCCTTTTTTTGAGACAGAGTGTCATTCTGTTACCCAGGATAGAGTGCCTCAGTGTCAGCCTAGCTCACTGCAACCTCAAACTCCTGGGTTCAAGCAATCCTCTTGCCTCAGCCTCCCAAGTAGCTAGGATTACAGGCCCCTGTCACAATGCCCAGCTAGGAAAAAATATTTCTTAAAGGGATTAAAGGAAGGGTCTTAGCTAAGAGAAGCTTTTCCCTTATTTGTTCTGAAAAAATGGAAAGGCACTGGGAAATGAGAGATGCCTGGGAATTGCAGAGAGATACTTGAAATCAGGACCCCTGATTCACCCATGCAGTGCCTGAGGAAGGTATACCTTCCCAGCCTGGCTCAGAAACTCTTCTGCTTGCCTGATGTACCCCATGGTTATCACAGCATTCTCAAGCATCAGAGCTGGGGAATACCTGAAAATTGCCCAACCCAAACCAGTGACTTCAGGGGCTAAAGGTGCCTAGGAAGGGGCTGGTAGATGGGTGCCACAGTGCTGGGCTGTGTCCCTGTGCCCTCAGCTTCACCCAGGCAGCCTCATTTGGGCACTGTCCTTCAGGGTCCCACCCTCATGTGGGGTCAGGGCTGCTGTCAGGGCATTCTGTGTTCCTCCACCACTAGGCAAGTTTAGTTTATTATGACAAGTAAGAGAAATCTCCCTGAGATGAAGGAGGGAGATGTGTTAGGAATATGACATAGGATATGAGAGGGCATATCCTATACCATACAGAAAAAGAAAAAAGAGCTCAAGTGAAACATACACCTAAACGTATAGGTACCTTTGAACTTTTGAGGCTTCATGCTGGGAGCACAGTTCCAGGGTCCTGGCTTTTTGCAGAGCTCACACTGGCAACCAACCCCATGCCTGGGGTAGGGGCTGCTGGCAGGTTCTGTGCATGGGAGAGGCAGGGATGGGACGCCCTCCTCAGAGTGTACCTGTCTCTTCCTTGCTCTGTTAGGTGACCTTGGTTTTAATATCCTCAAAGGCTAGTCAAGGTTCTTTGTCATGAGACATTTTTTAAGGCCCCTCACAGTGCAATCCTTAAAAAAGTTTTCTAACAAGATCCAAAGCCATACACCGAGAATGTAACTTCCTAGAAAACCCCTAATATTCTGCTAAGCTTTTGAGGTTAATCCTAGCAGGTTACAGAGTCTCCAGCCACCTTCCAGTTATTTCACACACACACCTTAAACACACCCAGATGCACAGCTGCTTCCACGATCCTTCTCAATATGGGTGAAAGCCAAAGTCACACAACTGAGACCCCTGGCTACAGCCTCAGCTGCTGTGCTGAAAACCTGGCACACTCATGTCTCTAAAATAAGCATAAGACTCTATGTAGATTCCACTGTGCCAGGCCTTTTGCCCAACCAGTGGTGAATGACTCACCTGGGTTCTCATCTTTCCTCACAGTGTTGTCATCACCTGCTGCTGCTGTCAGAAATTGTTCCTGGGCGAAGGGTTATTCCTGCAGGTGACTTGTCTGCTCCCCCACATCCCACACAGCCCAGCTCTCTGCACAGGCCTTGGTCTCTCCTGCTCTGCATAGCTGCTTGAGCAGTATCCTCTCTCATCACCACATCCAGTGACTTCTACCTATGCTTCAAGGTTCATCTCAAACAAACATATTTCCATAAAGCTTTCTTGATTCCCTTACTAGACTGTATTTCTTCTTATAAATCCCTGAAATGCTTTGTATCTGTGTATCTGTTTCTAGAGATTGTGAGCTCTTTGATAGCAGAGAATATACTTTACTCTCCTTTGATTCTCAAGAAGCCTCTAGTTCAATTTCTATAGAATATATAGATATAGAAATACATATAGAAAGTAACCATTAAATGTCATTGATTCACTATTAATCATTAAATGCCCTTCACCTCTGGAAAACTGAGAAATCTGAAATATACTCTATACAGACCTTATAAAGATGGCATTTTTTAGGGCTCAAGGGTTATCAATTTCTAGAAAACAAAGTATATAATAACAAGAATGCAATAGTCCTCCCTTATCCAAAGAGGGTAAATTTCAAGGCCCCTAGTGGATGCCTGAAACCACAGACAGTATTGAACCCTACATATACTATGTTTTTTCCTATACATACATACCTATGATAACATTTGCCATGCAACAGTAAAATTGCCACAAATTACTTTTTCCTTCTTCACAAATTCATGGATAGGAATTGATTATAGCAACCTCAGCACATAATTACTTTTCCCTTATTTAGTCAAGGACTTGCATTGTATTGGCTTGTCTTTGGCAGACCTAAAATGCCAGCATCACTATTCTTGAGCCATGGGGCCATTAATGCATAAGATAAAGCTTACTCAGACACAAACCATGATACCACAACAGATAATCTGATGACCAAGCAGCTACTAACCCCCGTGGAGTGGACATGCTGCACAAAGGATGAGTTCAGATCCCAAACCAGATGGAGCAGAGTTATGTAAGATTTCATCATACTGCTTAGAACAGCTGGAAATTTAAATCTTATGAATTGGTTAGTTGTGGGTTTTCCATTTAATATTTCTAGAACTCTGTTGGCCACAGGTAATGGAAACCACGGAAAGTGAAACCATGGGTACGGGAGAACTATTGTATTCAAATCTTACTCTTTTGTCCATATTTATTTATTAGTAAATCCACAGAAATTCAGACAAATAAGGTACAAAAAAATCCATAAGGTGAACACTCTGTGCTCTGAACATCACCTTCTAGAAATCTGGGTTTGCACAAGACCTTTGCCTATGCTAGTGACCCTGGTCCAAGATAAATCCCTGCCATTCTTCCAGACATGTGAGAAATAAATTTCTATCATTTATAAATGACCCAGTCTCTGAGACACACATGGGAGGAGCTTTCATTAATGTGAAGGATTTCCAAGTGTGTTTAGAAGCTTTTCAGAACTTCTGCTTTGTTTATTTGATTTGTTGTTAGCTTAGTAGCCATAGACAGTCTTTGCTTAGTCTCCACACTTTAAGTAAAGAAGTTTTCTCATCTCATAATGGCCTGAGAGAATTAGGAGAGCCTAAATGCCCTTAAAAAAACTCTTTCATTTTGTAAATATATTTTATATTTATTTAGTAAATGCTTGTACTAAAAGAGATACATGACCTTTTTTAGTACAGGTATTTTGGATAAGTAATTTACTAATTTGGCTTCTCCACAATGATGTCAGACAAAGATAAGGAACTTATATTTTGAACTTTGGTATATCTAAACCTGCTATTAAGTATCCAGTGGTCTAAGCCAGGGTCATCAGACAGTAAGGAACCAGGTGCTAGCATCTGTCTGTTTAAGACTCAAGGCTGGGGGAAGCAAGATGGTGGCCTAGTAACAGCTTCTTTGCAACTGGGTGTGGTGAGATTGTGGAAAGAAGACTCCAGGCATCTCTGGATTGTGGGCTCTGCCCAGAAACATACCTTTGGGGACATAAGGAGACAGCAAGAGACTTCTGCACCCCAGGAGGAGGACAAAAGCAGTGGAGAAGTGGCAAGTGGTTGCATTTATTTGGTCTGAGGCTGTGGCTGCTGCAACTGTAACTACAACAGCAGCAAGATTGCAAATAGGGAAGGCCTTCCCTGTGGGTTGTTTTGTTTTTTGAACTAGGGCACTCAGTTGAACTACCTTGTGAGAACTTGGGTGAGAGTACAGATGACTAAGCATTGTCTAGGTGCCAGACTGAGCTGCTGAGCTGGAACGGGAGCTAATGTTGTTTGGCTGTGGGGCTGTGGTATGCAGCCATTGTAGGAGAACTGCCCCCACAGGCTCTGCCCTTAGGGTCACAGAGCGAGGCTCAGGCTGGAAGACCTTAGGAGAGTGATCTAGTGACTGTGTAGTGCCAAAGGCTGAGACTGGGATGTAAGCACTCCACTTTGTACAAATAATCCACACATTGAATCCCATAATGGCATAAATGTATTTATGATCTATGTACAAATGACTTAATAAAAAAAAAAAAGGCTGAGACTGATATGCTGGGGAAGAGTGGAGCTTTTAGTGTTTGACAGTGAAGGAGGGCTGCCTTACAGCGTCAGCCCTCAGGGGCATAGAGTGAGACCTTTTTTTTTTTTTTGAGTTCTCAAAGTTTATTTGAGATATGAAAGAAAATGTGAAGCTGAGAATTGTAACTATCTTCTATACTAAAAAAGTAGAAGTAATTTAACACACCATGTTCCAGTAATTTGCCATTTATTAATTCATTCATAGGTATTTTTCTAAGCCATTTTTTCTTTTGGAGGGGGCCAGGGCTGGGTTTGAACCTGCAACCTCAGGCATATGGGGCTGGCACCCTACTCCTTTGAGCCACAAGCACTGCCCTCTAAGCCATTTTTATAAACATCCTGAACTCCTAGCCACATGTGACTATTTAAATTTTTATTAATTAAAATTAAGAATTTAGTCCCTCAGTTACTCTACCCACATTTCTTTTCTTTCTTTCTTTTTTTTATTAAGTCATTTGTACATAGATCATAAATACATGTATGCCACTATGGGATTCAATGTGTTGATTATTTGTACAAATTGGAGTGCTTACATCCTACTAACAACATAACCTTCACCTCTTTTACCCAATTACAGGATTAAGACCTTTGTGTTCTACATCTGATAGATACAACTTGTACTTGCAATATGCTCCATAGGTTTTGTCCCTCTACAAACTCTCCCTCTATCGACCCACCCCCCTCCCTTCCACTACCCGTCCCCTTCCCTCCTTCATCCTAGGCTATAGTTATGTTTCATTTTTCATATGCAAATGTGAGTGATTATAAATTGGTTTCACAGTAGTACTGAGTACATTGGATATTTTTTTTCCATTCCCGAGATACTTTACTAAGAAGAATATTTTCCAGCTCCATCCATGTAAACATAAAAGAGGCAAAGTCTTCATTTTTTAATGCTGCATAGTATTCCATGGTATATGTGTACCACAATTTATTAATCCATTCATGGGTTGATGGGCACTTGGGCTTCTTCCATGACTTGGCAATTATGAATTGAGCTGCAATGAACAATCTGGTGCAAATATCTTTAAAGCCAAATGATTTTTGGTTCTTTGGATATACACTTAGAAGAGGAATTGCAGGATCAAACGGCAGGTCTATATTTAGATCCCTGTGTGTTCTCCAAACTTCCTTCCAAAAGGAACATACTATCTTGCATTCCCACCAGCAGTGCAGAAGTGTTCCCTTTTCTCCACATCCATGCCAACATCTGTAGTTTTGGAATTTTGTGATGTGGGCTACTCTTACTGGAGTTAGATGATATCTGAGAGTAGTTTTGGTTGCATTTCTCTGATGATTACTGATGATGAGCATTTTTTCACATGTCTGTAGACCATGCACTTATCTTCTTCAGAGAAGCTTCTGTTTATGTCTCTTGCCCACAATGAAATGGGATCACTTGTTTTTTTTTTTTTTTTTTTTTTTTTTTTTAGTAATAAGTTTGAGTTCTCTGTGGATTCTGGTTATTAGACCTTTGTCAGAAATATAACTGGCAAAATCCTCTCCCATTCTGAGGGCTGGCTATTTGCTTTACTTAGTGGTGTTCTTGACCTGCAGAAGTTTTTTAATTTTGTCAGATTCCACTAGTGTATTTCTGATGTTGCTTCAATTGCCTGGGGTGTCCTCCTCATAAAGTAAACTCCCAGGCCTATTTTTTCAAACGTTTCCCCTGCACTCCCTCTAATAATTTTTATTGTTTCATGTCTTAAGTTTAAGTCCTTTACAACAGAGAGTTGTAAAGAGAGTTTTATTAGTCAATTTTTGTTAGAGGAGAAAGGTATGGGTCTAGTTTCAGTTTTCTACAGGTCAATTTTTGTTAGAGGAGAAACGTATGGGTCCGGTTTCAGTTTTCTACAGGTTGCCGGCCAATTCACCCAGCACCATTTGTTGAACAGGGAATCTTTCCCTCAATTTATATTTTTAATAGGCTTATCAAAAATCAAATGATGATAAGTGTCTGGGTTCATCTCTTGGTTTTCAATTCTGTTCCATACATCTACCTCTCTATTTTTGTGCCAGTACCATGCTGTTTTGATCACAATCAATTTATAGTATAGTCTGAAGTCTGAAAGCATGATTCCTCCCAATTTGTTTTTATTTCTGAGTAATGTCTTAGCTATTTGAGGTTTTTTCTGTTTCCATATAAAATGAAGTACTAATTTTTCCAGGTCTTTAAAGTATGACAGAGGTGCTTTAATAGGGATAGCATTAAATTGGTAGATTGCTTTAGGTAGTATAGACATTTTAACAATGTTGATTCTTCCCAGCCATGAGCATGGTATATTTTTCCATTTGTTGACATCGTCAGCTATTTCTTTTCTCAGAGTTTCATAGTTCTCTTTATAGAGATCTTTCAAGTCCATAGTTAGATACACTCCCATATAGTTTATTTTCTTTGGCACTACTTTAAAGAGAATAGAGTCCTTCATTGTTTTTTCCCCTTGACTATTGTTGGTATATATAAATGCTATAGATTGTTAGTGTTAATTTTGTAACTTGAGAAGTTGCTGTATTCCTTGATCACTTCTAGGAGTTTTGTAGGGGTTTTTCAGATATATAATCACATTGTCTGTGAAGAGTGACAGTTTGATCTCCTCTGGTCCTGTTTGAGGCCCTTGATTGCCTTCTGTTGCCTGATTGCAATGGCTAAGACTTCCATTACAATATTAAAAAGCAGTGGAGACAATGGGAATCCTTGCCTGGTTCCTGATCGAGTAGAAATGATTTCAATTTTACTCCATTCAATATGATATTGGCTGTGAGTTTGTTGTAGATGGCCTTTATCAGTTTAAGAAATGTACCTTTGAAGGGGGCAGAGCCAAGATGGCAGATTACAGCCAGCTTTTTATAGAAGCTCCCATCCAGAAGGAGGCTTAAAGGACAGAAGTTTAGCAAGTTAGCTGATGGTTTGGAGCAGAGCCAAGAGAGAAGATTGAAGAGTGCACGTCAACCTTCCTGAGGCGAGCTGCAACCTCAAAAATACAACCAAAAGGTACAAAATCTACCACCAAGCGGACTGGAGTCCCCTTCCCCACAACAAGGGCTCACAGTTTACTCCATGCTAACAAGTGAGCAGAGTTCAAACTTCCTCCCACTCTATCCCATGGGAGAAACCCCCTAAAAACTGGACCTCCTACCCCTGCTGGTGTGCCATGGCACCCTCCGGCCAGGCATAAAACTGTAAAACTGTATAAAACTGTATATATTCCCTACTTGCAACATTGAATTCTGAGGAGTCCCCACCCACTCACTCTGAGGTCTGGAGGTTTGTTACCTATGGAATCCAGATTCTTGGGCATCTCCTTGAGAGAAGTGGACAGGGAAAGGGCTGGTGCTGTTTTGTGCTGACTGTGCTGCAGGTGTGAGGAGAGGAAGCTAGGCTCAAGGGATGCCAATACAGCAACAGTGGCATCCTGAGCTGCAAACTGATGCCATTCCAGCCCCGTCTCTCTGGGCAAACAGAGGTTTCGGACGGCAGCCCCAGGCAAAATGCTGAGAACTTTCATAAGTAAAGTACCAGCCTTCAGGGTGGAATCCCCCTCAGACAAAGGCATTGGGCGGGCAGAGGTTAGAATGGACACCTGAGTGTAAATTGCTATTTGTCTGCTGCCCAGAGCTGAATGCAAGGACTAGCAGAGAAACCTAGCTGGACAGAAGCCTAATTTAAAAACGCAAGGCCCCCCCCTGCTGAACTCAGATTTCTGGCTGATTTTGCCAGTCATAAATCCCAGGAGCAGTGGCCTACTGGAGTCTATAGGGTCATAGACCTGGGGGATTACTAGTGAATGGGTGTAAGGTGGGGAAGGAGGTATTAACCTTCCCAGACTAACCCATTTGCTGGGTGGGTCCCTTTGCCCTCATAGAGAGGGGTGAGCCCAAAACTGCTTGCTAGAGTTGCAGGCCTCATGGGTGGCAGAGATCCCTGCCCCAGGCTCTGGCTCTGGGCAGGCCCAGAACTGCGTGCTAGTGCCACAGGCATCCCCTGGGCAGTGGTGGAGGAGTCCTCCATTCCAGGTAGACCCAAAACAGCTTGCTAGAGACACACACACCGCATGGGGGCCAGGAAAGGAATTCCCCACTTAAGGCACCCAAGCTGGGTGTGCCTAGAACCACTTGCTAAAGCCACGTGCGCCCTGCAGTTGGTGGTGGAGGGGTCTATCACTCTGCTTGGGCCCAGAATTGTTTGCTAGAGCTACGTACGTCCCATGGATGGAGGTGGGGGAGTTCTCTGCTCCAGGTTCCTGCTCTGGGAGGGCACAGATCGACTTGCTAGTGCTGTATGCGTCCAACCGGCAATGGTCAAGGAGTCCTCCACTGCTCCCCCCCCCCAGCTACTCTGGCGGGGCTGAACTAGGACTGATCTGGTGTCTGGCGTACCCTGTGCTACTGCTGCCATTCCGCCACCCCCTGGCTGCTCCAGGGTGCTGAACTAGGACTGATCTAGCTACTACAGTTCCCCTGTTCCACCAGTTCCCCCGGACGGGCTGAACTAAGACTGATCTGGCTGCTGCTGGTCTCCTGCCCCCCAGTCGCCCCAGCAGGCTAAACGAAGTCTAATCTGGCCACGCACACTCCTGTGCAACTGCTACCGTTCCACTGCACCCCAGTTGCCCCAGCACCCGAAAACTGGGAGAAGACAACAGACACACTCTGCCTGTCTCTCTGGGTAACCAAAAGAAGCCACCAACTGAACGGTTCTGATAAGGTAAACTCCAAACAAGGTAAACTCAGCATGGGGCAGAATCAGCGGAAAAACTCTGGCAACAATAACCAGAGTAGATCAACTCCTCCAAGGGAAAATGGAATAGACACAATTGAAGACCCCATCCACAAGCAAATGGCTGGGATGTCAGAAATCGAGTTCAGAATGTGGATAGCAAATAAGATTAACAGAATGGAAGAAAAGAAGGAATTAGGAGTTCAAGAAATGATTCAAAAGATTTCTCAAGAAATTATTCAAAAAATATCTCAAGAAATTATTCAAAAGATGTCTCAAGAACTCAACGACTTCAAAGATAAAATGGTCAAAGATTTTGAAACACTGAGACAAGAGGTTGTAGCCCTCAAGGATCTGAAAGACACAGTGGAATCCCTCCGTAACAGAGTCCAACAGGCAGAAGAAAGGATCTCCGACACTGAAGACAGAGCTTTTGAAGAAGCCCAGGAGTGCAAAGATCAAAAGAAATGGAGAGCAAAAACAGATCTCACTCTCAGAGAACTCTCGGATAATTCGAAGAAAACTAATATTCACCTTATAGGAATCCCTGAAGGTGATGAAGTTGCTTCACAAAACACTGAGGCTCTTCTTCATGAAATTATGAAAGAGAACTTTCCAGACATGCCAAGAGATTCTGAAATTCAGATAGCAGATA